>JAVSCE010004211.1:0-91079 GCA_032199065.1 Smutsia gigantea
TTTTGGTATTAGAGTGATGCTAGCTTCATTGAATGAGTTTGGAAGTATTCCCTCCTCTTCTATTTTTGGAAAACTTTAAGGGGAGTTGGAATTATGTGTTCTCTAAATGTCTGATAAAATTCAGTGGTGAATTTTGTCTCGGAGTTTTGTTCTTGGGTAGTTTTTTGGTTATGTATTCAATTTTGTTGGTGTTAATTGGTGTGTTTAGATTTTCTGTTTCTTCTTGGTCAGTCTTGGAAGGTTGTATTTTTCTAGAAAATTGTCCTTTTCTTTTGGGTTATCCAGTTTGTTACCATATAGATTTTCTTAGTATTCTCTAATAATTCTTTGTATTTTGTGGGGTCCATCATGATTTTTCCTTGCTTATTTCTGATTCTGTTTATGTATGTAGATTTTCTTTTTTCCTTGATGAGTCTGGCTAGGGGTTTATCTATTTTGTTTATTTTCTCAAAGAACCACCTCTTGGTTTCATTAATTTTTTCTATTGTTTTGTTCTTTTCAATTTTATTTATTTCTTCTCTGATCTTATTATGTCCCTCCTTTTGACTTTTTACCTCATTTGTTCTTCTTTTGCCAGTTTCAATAATAGTAAATTTATACTATTCATTTGGGATTGTTCTTCCTTCTTTAAATAGGCCTGGATTGCTATATACTTTCCTCTTAGAACTGCCTTCACTGTGTCCCACACAAGTGGGGTGTTATGCTGTTGTTTTCATTTGTCTCCATATATTGCTTGATCTCTGTTTTAATTTGGTCATTGATCTATTGATTATTTAGGAGCATGTTGTTAAGCCTCCATGTATTTGTGAGCCTTTTTTTTCTTCGTACAATTTATTTCTAGTTTTATACCTTAGTGATCTGAAAAGTTTGTTGGTACAATTTCAATCTTTTTGAATTTACTGAGGCTCTTTTTGTGGCCTAGTATGTGGTCTGTTCTGGAAAACGTTCCATGCACTTGAGAAGAATGTGTATCCTTATGCTTTTGGGTGTTGAGCTCTGTAGATATCTGTGAGGTCCGTCTGTTCTAGTGTGTTGTTCAGTGCCTCCATGTCCTTACTTATTTTCTGTCTGGTTGATCTGTCCTCTGGAGTGAGTGGTGTGTTGAAGTCTCCTAGAATGAGTGCATTGCATTCTACTTCCCCATTTAATTTTGTTAGTATTTGTTTCACATATGTAGGTGCTCCTATGTTATATATTTATAATGCATAGGTATTTATAATGGTTATATGCTCTTGTTGGATTGGCCCCTTTATCATTACATAATGTCCATCTTTGTCTCTTGTGACTTTCTTTGTTTTGAAGTCGATTTTGTCTGATACAAGTACTGCAACCCGTGCTTTTTCCTCCCATTGTTGGCATGAAATATCTTTATCCATCCCTTCACTTTTAGTCTGTATATGTCTTTGGGTTTGTGGTGAATCTCTTGTAGGCAGCATATAGATGGGTCTTGCTTTTTTATCCATTCTATTACTCTGTGTCTTTTGATTGGTGCATTCAGTCCATTTACATTTAGGGCAATTATCAATAGATATGTACTTATTGCCATTGCTGGCTTTAGATTCGTGGTTACCAAAGGTTCAAGGGTAGCTTCTTTACTATCTAACTGTCTAACTTAACTCACTTATTACACTATTATAGACACAGTCTGATGATTCTTTATTTCTCTCCCTTCTTATTCTTCCTCCTCCACTCTTTATATGTTAGGTGTTTCATTATGTACTCTTTTGTGTTTCCCTTTAGTGATTTTATGGATAGCTTATTTTATTTTGCATTTAGTTAATATTAGGTAGGTCTACTTTCTTTTCTGTGGTTTTATTCTCTCTGGTGACAGCTATTTAGCCTTAGGGTCACTTCCATCTAGTGCATTCTCTTTAAAATACACTGTAGAGATGGTTTGTAGGAGGTAAATTCCCTCAACTTTTGCTTATCTGGGAATTTTTTAATCCCTCCTTCAAATTTAAATGATAATCTTGCTCGATAGAGTATTCTTGGTTTGAGGCCCTTCTGTTTCATTGCATTGAATTTATCATCCCACTCCCTTCTGGCCTGTAAGGTTTCTGCTGAGAAGTCTGATGATAGCCTGAAGGGTTTTCCGTTGTAGGTTATCTTTTTTTTTCTCTGTGGCTGCTTTTAATTTCCTGTCCTTGTTTTTGATCTTTGACATTTTAATTATTATATGTCTTGGTGTTGTCTTCCTTGGGTCCCTTGTGTTGGGAGATCTGTGCATCTCCATAGTCTGAGATACTATTTCCTTCCCCAGCTTGGGGATGTTTTCAGCAATTATTTCTTCAAAGACACTTTATCCCTTTTTCTCTCTCTTCTACTTCTGGTACCCCTATAACGCAAATATTATTCCATTTGTATTGGTCACACAGTTCTCTTAATATTATTTCATTCCTAGAGATCCTTTTATCTCTCTCTGCCATAGCTTCTCTGTAATCCTGGTCTCTGAATTCTATTCCTTTAAAAATCTCTTCCACCTCATCCAGTCTGCTCTTAAACCTTCCATTTTTTGTTTCATTTCTGTTATCTCCCTCTGGAATTCATTCCTTAGCTCTTGCATATTTCTCTGTAGCTCCATCAGCATGCTTATGACTTTTATTTTGAATTCTTTTTCAGGAAGATTGGTGATTTTGGTCTCACCAGGCCCTCTCTCTGGTGTTTGAGGGATTTTGTACTGAACACGGTTCTTCTGCCTTTTCAGGGCGATAAAAGTAGTTGCTAGTGAGTGGCACATGTGTCAGCTGGGAGAATAAAGTCCCTTCCTGCTTGCTGGTCACCTCGTCCCTCTCCACTGCCTGTGCTGCACTCATGGAGCAGCCTCTGAGTTAATCCCCTGAGCTGCCATGGGCAGAGCATCCCTCGGGATGGCCTATGGCATGGGTGGTGGTTGCAGGCATGTGGTGTGTGTTCTGCCATGATAACATCGCCCCTTCATGCTTCCTGAACTCTGCACTGGTCTCTGCTGCCTGTGCCAAGCTGCTGTACACAGGGAGTAGCCTCTGGGTTAATCCGCTGAGCTGTCATGGGCCGGGCTGTCCACGGTACGGACTAGGGCACTGGCATTGGTTGCATGCAAGCAGTGCATGTTCACCGGGAGAACAGAGCCGCTATGTGCTTTCCGGAATCTGTGCCGGTTTCTTCTGTCTATGCCAGTCAACTGCGCACATGGAGCAGCCTCTGGATTAATCCCCTGAGCTGCTGTGGGCGGGGCATTCTTTGGGATGGTGTAGGACATTGGTGGGGTTTGCAGGCGAGCAGTGTATGTTCGCTGTGAGAACAAAGCTTCTTTGTGCCTTCCGGACTCTGCGCCGGTCTCCGCTGTCTGTCCTGGTCAACTGCAGGCAGGGGGTAGCCTCCGGGTCTGGCCTGGTTAGCCACAGGCTGGGAGAAGCCTCTGTGTGGTTGCTGTGGGTGAGGCTGCTCCTCGGCTGTTCTGCAGCAGTGGCGGTTCAGCCGGTTTGCTTGCAGTGCCGGTAGGGGTTATGAACGGCAGGCTGCTTAATGCTGTGAGGGGTTTCAGAGCTGCGTTGCCGCCCAGGGGTTAGGGTGCCTGAAGTTTCTTAAAGTTCCCAGCCTGCTGGGCTGAGTTGCCAGGACGATTTTGTCCACCTGTTAAACCCTTGTCCCTTTAAGACTTCTAAAGCGCCCATGTTTCTTTTGTCCCAGGGCAGCCGGCTGTGGGAACCTGCTCGCAGTCTTAGCCTCAGATTTTGCTTTTCTGCTCCTCTAATATCCAGAGCACCATGCAGTGTGTGTCTGTGCTCCTGGGGCAGATCACCAGGGCTGGTTATTTAGCAGTCCTGTGCTTCTACTCCCTCCCCACTCTGATTCTTTTCCTCCTGCCAGTGAGCTTGGGTTGGGGGAGTCCTCTGTCCCGCCAGTTCACGGCTTTGTATCTTACCCTTTTCCATGAGATGTTGAGTTTTTGCAGTTGTAGATGTAGCCCGGCTGGTGTACTGTATCTTCTGGTCACTCTTCTAGGGATAGTTGTATTTGCTGTATTTTCAAAATATATATGGTTTTGGGAGGAGTTTTCTGCCACCCTACTCACGCTGCCATCTTGAGAATCTATATCTTCCACTTTTTAACTTTCAACATTTATGTGTCCCTATGTTAAAATGTGCCTTATGAAAATAACATATGGCTGGGCTCAGGGTCACTATTTGATCAGTATTATCTCATATAGGCACACTAGTTATGACTACACAGTTCTGATGGCCAGTGCTTGTACCATACCAATTAATAAATATTTGGAATATCATCCCTAGCTGGATTTTATTTTTAATGCAGTATGACAATCTTTGTCATCCAACTAGGGAACTAAATCCACTTATATTTGTGGTTAATTGTATGATTTCTTTCCACCATCTTATTCATGTGATTTCTATTGGTCCCACTCTCTCTGCTTTTTCCTTTTTTATTCCTTTATTTTTCCCCAACTGAGTTTTCCCTCTTAATCTTATTTCATGTTTTTGCTGAAACTTGTTAAGAACTACTTTTATGTCTACTTCAAGTGTTTTTTCTTAATTATTAATATGCATATTTAACCAATTTAACTTAATCACTGTTTACTCTCCTCCCACACCAAGGGCTCTAGATTATTATACTATTTTCCACAATATTTTTATTCTGTCCTGATCCATTACTGCCAGGTTAGACATTATTAATGTGTTATAAAGCCAGAAGTTTAGTTTATTCATATTTACCACTTTCTTTGTTTACTAATCCTCACTATACTTTAAATGTTCTTTCTGAGGTCATATTCCTTCTTCATAAAGTATGTTCTTTAGAAGTTCTTTCACTTAAGAATATGTTGGTGAGAAACTCAGTTTTTATTTATGTGACAATGTCTCTATCATGGCTCTTAATCCTTAAGATTAATTTTATTGGTTATGCAATTCTAGGTTGGCACTTATCTATCTTAGCACATTAAGATAAAATTTTACTGTGTTATGCCTTTAATTATTTGAGAAGCCAGTCATCAATGTAATAGCTGCTACTTGGAAGATGGTCTTTTTTTTCTGTTTGACAACTTTTAAGATCTTTTCTTTTTCTGTAGTACTCTTCAGTTTCACCATTGTATATCTAGGTATATATTTCTTTTTAATTTCTTCTTTTGGCATTATTACTAACATGAAGATTTTTATTAAGAGTCATAGGAAATTCTCAGCCTATATCTTTACATACTGACTCTCTTCCATACTGTTTTCTAGAACTCCAGTTGAATGAACTTTAAAACTTACTAGAATATTCATCCTATCTCTTAATCACTCTTATATTGTCTGTATCTTGTCTTTGAGCTACTTTCTTTGTAATATCTTCAGATTTCATTTCTAGTTCACTGTTTGTTTCTTAATTGTGTAATTTGTCATTTAATCCAACCATCAAACTTTAAATTTTAATCATGTATTTTGTTTCCAGAGTTCTTTTTAGGTTCTTTATTTAAAGAATCAGCTCAGGTATTCTTTATGTCTCATTTCTTTTTCACATATTTTTTTTTGTATTTTTTAACACATTAAATATGGTTTTATATTCTGAGTTTTTTTCTTGTCTGATTTGGCTGAAAGTTTCTGTAGACTTTCTTTTTTTTTATTAAGGTATTATTGATATACACTCTTATGAAGGTTTCACATGAAAAAACAACGTGGTTACTACATTTACCCATATTATAAAGTCCCCCCTCACCCCACTGCAGTCACTGTCCATCAGTGTAGTAAGATGCCACAGATTCACTATTTGCCTTCTCTGTGCTACACTGTTTTCCCCTTGATCCCTCACACTATGAGTACTAAACATAATACCGCTCAATCCCTTTCTCCCACCCTCCCACCCGCCCTCCCACACCCTTCCCCACCCTTCCCCACCCTTCCCCTTTGGTAACCACTAGTTCCTTCTTGGAGTCTGTGAGTCTGTTGCCATTTTGTTCCTTCAGTTTTGCTTCATTGTTATAGTCCACAAATGAGGGAAATCATTTGCCACTTGTCTTTCTCTGCCTGGCTTATTTCACTGAGCATAATATTCTCCAGCTCCATCCATGTTGTTGCAAATGGTTTGTTTCTTTCTTATGGCTGAATAGTATTCCATTGTGTATATGCACCACCTCTTCTTTATCCATTCATCTACTGATGGACACTTAGATTGCTTCCATATCTTGGCTATTGTAAAAGCTACAATAAACATATTAATTTTGTATCCCGCAACTTTGCTGAATTCAAATATTACATCTAGTAGTTTTGGAGTGGATTCTTTAGGGTTTTTTATGTACAATATCATGTCATCTGCAAACAGGGAGAGTTTAACTTCTTCCTTACCAATCTGGATGCCTTTTAGTTCTTTGCTTTTTCTAATTGCCGTGGCTATGACCTCCAGTACTATGTTGAATAGAAGTGGGGGAAGTGGCATCCTTGTCTTGTTCCCGATCTTAAATGAAAAGCTTTCAGCTTCTCGCTGTTAAGTATAATGTTGGCTGTGGGTTTGTCATATATGGCCTTTATTATGTTGAGGTCCTTGCCCTCTATACACATTTTATTGAGAGGTTTTTTCATGAATGGATGCTGAATTTTGTCAAATGCTTTTTCAGCATCTATGGAGATGATCATGCGGTTTTGTTCCTCTTTTTGTTGATGTGGTGGATGATGTTGATGGATTTTTGAATGTTGTACCATCCTTGTATCCCTGGGATGAATGCCACTTGATCATGATGGATGATCTTTTTGATGTATTTTTGAATTCGGTTTGCTAATATTTTGTTGAGTGTTTTTGCATCTATGTTCATCAGGGATATTGGTTTGTAATTTTCTTTTTTTGTGGTGTCTTTGCCGGTTTTGGTATTAGTGTGTTGTTGGCCTCGTAGAATGAGTTTGGGAGTATTCCTTCCTCTTCTACTTTTTGGAAAACTTTAAGGCGGATGGGTATTAGGTCTTCAGTAAATGTTTGATAAAATTCTGCAGTGAAACCATCTTTCCAGGAGTTTTGTTCTTAGGAAGGTTTTTGATTACCAATTCAATTTCTTTGCTGGTAATTGGTCTGTTGAGATTTTCTGTTTCTTTCTGGGTCATCCTTGGAAGGCTGTATTTTTCTAGAATGTTGTCCATTTCTTCTAGGTTATCCAGTTCATTAGCATATAATTTTTCATAGTATTCTCTACTAATTCTTTGTATTTCTGTGGTATCCATAGTGACTTTTCCTTTCTCAGTTCTGATTCTGTTTATGTGAGTAGACCCTTTTATCTTGATAAGTCTGGCTAGGGTTTTATCTATTTTGTTTACTTTCTTAAAGAACCAGCTCTTGATTTCATTGATTCTTTCTATTGTTTTATTCTTCTAGATTTTATTTATTTCTGCTCTAATCTTTATTATGTCCCTCCTTCTACTGATGTTGGGCCTTATTTGTTCTTTTTCTAGTTTCATTAATTTTGAGTTTAGACTGCTCATATGGGATTGTTCTTCTTTCCTGATGTAGGCCTGTATTGCAATGTACTTTCCTCTTAGCATGGCGTTTGCTGTGTCCCACAGATTTTGTGGTGTTGAATTATTGTTGTCATTTGTCTCCAGATATTGTCTGATCTCTGTTTTTTAATTTGGTCATTGATCCATTGGTTATTTAGGAGCATGTTGTGAAGCCTTCATGTGTTTGTGAGATTTTTCATTTTCTTTGCGTAATTTATTTCTAGTTTCATTCCGTTGTGGTCTGAGAAACTTGTTGGTACAATTTCAATCTTTTTGAATTTACCAAGGCTTTTTTTGTGGCCTAGTATATGATCTATTCTTGAAAATATTCCATGTGCACTTGAGAAGAATGTGTATTCCGGTGCTTTTGGGTGTAGAGTTCTGTAGATGTCTGTTAGATCCATCTGTTCTATTATGTTTTTTAGTGCCTCTGTCTCCTTACTTATTTTCTGTCTGGTTGATCTGTCCTTTGGAGTGAGTGGAGTTTTGAAGTCTCCTAGAATGTGTGCATTGCATTCTATTTCTTGTTTTAGTTCTATCAGTATTTGTTTTACATATGTAGGTTCTCCTGTGTTGGGTGTATAGATATTTAGAATGCTAATATGTTCTTGTTGGATTGACCATTTTATCATTTTGTAATGTCCTTCTTTGTCTTTTGTGACTTTCTTTGTTTTGAAGTCTTATTTTGTCTGATACAAGTACTGCAACTCCTGCTTTTTCTTTCGTATTAGTTGCATGAAATATCTTTTTTTCCATCCCTTCACTTTTAGTCTGTGTACATCTTTGGGTTTAAAGTAAGTCTTTTGTAGGCAGCATATAGATGGGTCTTGTGTTTTTATCCATTCAGTGACTCTGTGTTTTTTGATTGGTGCATTCAGTCCATTTACATTTAGGGTGATTATCGATAGGTGTGTACTTATTGGCATTGCAGACTTTAGATTCGTGGTTACCAAAGGTTCAGGTTTAACATCCTTACTATTTAAGAGTCTAATTTAACTCACTTAATGTGCTATTACAAACACAAACTAAAGGTTCTCTTTTTTTTTCCTCCTTTTTATTCCTCTTCCATTCTTTATATATTATGTATCATATTCTGTACTCTTTCTCTATCCCTTGACTGACTTTTGGGATTGTTAATTTAATTTTGCATTTGCTTAGTAATTAGCTTTTCTAATTTCTTTACTGTGGTTTTATTACCTCTGGTAACAGCTATTAAATCTTAGGAACACTTCCATCTGTAGCAGTCCCTCCAAAATACACTGTAGAGATGGTTTGTGGGAGGTAAATTCTCTCAGCTTTTGCTTATCTGGAAATTGTTTAATCTCTCCCTCAAATTTAAATGATAATCTTGCTGGATAAAGTATTCTTGGTTTGAGGCCTTTCTGCTTCATTGCACTAAATACATCATGCCACTCTCTTCTGGCCTGTAAGTTGTCTGTTGAGAAGTCTGATGAAAGCCTGATGGGTTTTCCTTTGTATATGATCTTATTTCTCTCTCTGGCTGCTTTTAATAGTCTGTCCTTATCCTTGATCTTTGCCATTTTAATTACTATATGTCTTGGTGTTGTCTTCCTTGTGTCCCTTGTGTTGGGAGATCTGTGCACCTCCATGGCCTGAGAGACTATCTCCTTCCCCAGATTGGGGACGTTTTCAGCAATTATTTCTTCAAAGACACTTTCTATCCCTTTTTCTCTCTCTTCTTCTTCTGGTACCCCTATAATGTGAACATTGCTCCGTTTGGATTGGTCATACAGTTCTCTCATATACTTTCATTCTTAGAGATCCTTTTTTCTCTTTGTGCCTCAGCTTCTTTGTATTCCTCTTCTCGAGCTTCTATGTCATTTATTGTCTCCTCCACCATACCCAATCTGCTTTTAATACCCTCCATTGTACTCTTCAACTATTGGATCTCTGACCGGAATTCATTCCTGAGTTCTTGAATATTTTTATGTACCTCCATGAGCATTTTAATGATTTTTATTTTGAACTCCCTTTCAGTAAGAGTCATGGGGTTGATGTCATTTAAATCTTTCTCAGTACTTGTATTAATAATTTAACTCTGAACTAGGTTCCTTTGGCATTTCATCTTTGTATATGGTGCCCTCTAGTGCCCAGAAGCTCTACTCCATGGAGCTGCTCAGCCCCTGAAGCAATGTTGGGGGTCACAGATCAGTGGTATTGGTGCCTGGTGGGAGGAAAGAGCTGTTTCCTGCTTGCCGGCTGCTATGCCTGAGTCCACTGCCTGAACCAGTGGGCTGAGCACACAGGTATAAGCCTCTATGCTTTGCGTTTGTAGTTGCTGTAGACGGATCTTCCGTCTGGCTGGCCTAACACTAGGGTGCGGTCTGCTGGTTTGTGAGTCAGGTGGGGCTGGCTGAGAGAAAGGCAGAGTAGGCTGCGTATTACGGAGAGGGTTCTTGGAGCTGTGTAGCCAGCCTGGGAGCTGGAGCACCTGAAGATCGTCTAAGGAGGAAGATTTATTTTTCCTCCTTAAATATGAGAATCTATATGGCAAAGCTCCCAACCTTCTGGGCAGAGTGCACCTGGACAATTTTGTCTACCTGTCCTCTCTCCTGAGCAGTAAGCTCTGTGCAATCATTGCCCCTTTAGTACCCCTCTTGCTAAGGGCTTCCTTGTTAGGAAGTCTGTCAGCCTGCCCACCTTCTTTTGTCTCAGAGCAGCCAGATATGGATCCCTGCTTTCCACAAGCATCTGGAATCTCAGTGTCTCCAGGAATTCTGCCTGTCTTAGCTTTCCAACCCCGTAATCACAAGAGTATCATGAAAGCACCATGAAATGTAGGTTTGTGCTCACAAAGCAGATCCCCAGAGTTAGGTATTCATCATTCCCAGGCCTCCACTCCCTCCCTGCTCAGTTTCTCTTCCTCCCGCCAATGTGCTGGGGTGGGGGAAGGGCTTGGGTCCCATCAGGCCACAGGTTTGGTATGTTACCCAGTTCTGTGATGTCTTCTCTTTTCTCCAGGTGTTTGCAGTCTGACACAGTCCTCTTTTCTGTTGCTCTTTTAGGATTAGTTGTATTAATTATATTTTCTTATTATATGCAGTTTGGGAGGAAGCCTGTGTCTCACCTCTCATGTCACCATCTTTCTGTAGCCTTTCATTTCTGGTTTTTCACTTCCTCAATTATTTTGTAACTTTTTTCTGTGAGCTGCTTACTTTTCTCAGATATTTCTGGGAGTAGTGCTTTCATGCATGAGTGATGTTCGGTGCTCCAGGGAGAATGTGTGTTTACTACTGCCAGTCAGTGGTAGCCACTATCTACCTGTGATTGCTTTCAACCTAACTCTGAAATATTTTTGACTACACAAATAGAGTGAATTCAAGCTATACATCATTGTGAAGACCAATCAAACTCAAAGGAGATTTATTTTCCTTGTTTTCATTGAAATACAAAATTTGCTGTTTGATACCTTGTGGTAGGCTGAGTGATATCCCTTCCCCAGTATGAGTATAAAGGGACTTTGCAGATGTGATCCTGTTAGGGATATTGAGGTGGGGAGATTATTATGAATTATCAAGTTGGTTCACTATACAGGTCTTCTTAAGAGGTATACAGGAGAAGTCAGAGCTAGAAAGTAGATGTAGTCATGGAATCTGGACATTGGAACGATGAGGAAGGGATGCTGAGCCCAGAAATACCATAGTTCTCTACAAGTTGGAAAAGGCAAGGAAACAGGTTCTCTCTGGAAAGCTTCAGGACGATCTTAGCACTGGCAACACCTTGATTTTAGATTTTGACCTCTAGAATTATAAAATTTATTAATTAGTGTTGTTAGCAGCTAAGTTTGTGGTAATTTGTTACAGCAGCAATAGGAAACTAGTACGCCCCTTTTCATATTTTTTGTGACCTTACAATGAGGATGAGTGACATTTGGGGTTCCAACCTTTCCAGAGAAACTAGACGGTCCTCTGTCTGGTGAGATCATCCATTCTGGGTGTGCCTCGAGCTTAAACGCCCCTTCTGGTGCCTGGGCACCCATTGAGGAGACTGGGGCCCAAGGTTTGGCAGAGCCTTTGTGGCAGAAAGTTGCTCTGATATTCACCCCCTCCTAGTTTTGTTTTTGGCTCCTGAAGATTTTCTTCCATTCTGCTACTCAGTAATGCTTTTTACAAATTGTGTTTTAAATATTTTATGCAGCATTTTAGCTGTTTCCAGTCAGGTGGATTTTTCAGGGTATGTAGTGTATCATAATGATGGAAATGGAAATCTAGGGGGCCTTTCACAATGACTTTAAAACGTATTCCTGCCTCCTTTAAGGCAGGATACACAGGGTTCATCATTTCAGATCTTCTTCACTGGCTTTCTGGAGCCTGAAATTCTAAAGTCAGAATTTCTCAGTTAGCCTCTTATCTAGGGAGAGAAAGAACCTAAATGCTAGTGTTTTATATCATGGGCTTGTTAGAGACACTTTTTCTAAACAATTCATTATGTGCTGTTGATAAGAATTTCCTGTGAGAGAAGAATTTGCCACATTGCACTTGAGTAAAAGGCTATTGAAACTGACCCTGTTTATGCTTGTATCATGAATATCTGGTAGATCTGAAAACTTCTCGGTTTCTTTTTATCTTCTAAAGGCAAAGGAGTCTGGAGTGGGCACATGACTTGTACCTCTCTCAGCTCTTCTTTGATCTTTTTTGATGCATGCACTCTTAAGTTATTGAAGACTTCTCTGTGTCTAGATCTGTCAGAAAAAAACCATGAAAATCATTGAAGGACATGGTGAGGCGAGGATGGGGATGAGGGGCAGCAAATACATCAGCTAGATGATTGTTTTATTTATCCCACCTTAAATCATGTCCATTAATAAGGAGAACTTGATTTATTTTCATATTTGGCACACTTTAAATCCCAGCATAATGCTGCTAAGAGTTGCATTTTAAATACTGTTTGTTTGTGTTTTCTCTGCCCCTAGTTACATCAGCTTGGTAATGGCTTTAATGAAGAAATCACTGTGCTTGAGTCACAGATAATACATTTTTTAAAAAGTGCATTTAGGATAAGCCACTAAAGTACTTGAGAAATAGAAAGAGAATAAAACCTATTAATACTTGAGTAGAGTCAGAATGTTCCCGTTTTTAATACAAGTGTCAAAAGCCAAATAAATGTGTGGTGTTATTGCAGAAAGAGTTTAGTGACATAAATTATGAGCATGGAGGCAATGTATATGAATGTACTTACATTATTTTGGTGAACTCTAAGGGAATTTCACTGAGAATCAAGGTAATTAGAAGGTAGGCTACAGTCACAATGTATATATGTCAATGAAATTTAGGGGAAACCCTAATTTGGGGTTCTAGTTTATACTTCATCACCATCAGGAAAGTCACTACATTCTCTATTATATACTGATGAAGCATTTTGAAAAATGTGTTGCTGTGACAACAATGTATAGCTCTTTAAAAACACTGTGCAGTATGATTACTGGCTTTTCATCTTTTGCTACTTTGAATATAAAAATTATTTATATAAAATTTTTGGTTTTCAGTGGGAATGACATTATTTTGCTATGCAGGTTCACTGAATGAGAACTTAACAACTGAAATAAATTAATAACTAGAAGACATTAGTTTTCTGTAATTTTAAAAAATACCTTTCAGTGTTTTCTGTGAATCTTCCTTGTCTTTTTAGAATTAAAAAAAATTACTCTACTAAGTAGCTCTATTATTTCTAGTATTTTATAATACTGAACACAACAATACTCAACTAGGTTTTACTCCCTGTTTGGAAAAATGTTTTATTTGTCCTTTATAACTTGAGGGAATCAAAACTGAAGGCAGTAATCAGAAAAAGGCTTTAATTTCAGCAGTGTTTTTTATATTTCATTCTTCATATAGTTTAAATTTTATTTAACCTTGAACAGCTTTTGCACACTGAACTGCCCTGGATCTGGTGCAAATTAATTTAGAACCATAGGTTGAGTCATAGTTAAATTGTTCCTTCCAATGTACATTATTATGTACTTTTATTTGGTGGATTTCAAATAATGATAAGAACTGTCTGATAATGGTGTTGAATCCCATTATCTCAGTGAATCAGAGCAACTGTGTTGCAATGGGAGCACCTTGGCAAAACTCTGCTTACCCAGTCCTCTGGCCTACCCAGGGTCTCCATCCTTCCCGGGGGCATTGTCTACTGCCCTCAGGTTCTAAAGCCCCACTGCCAGTGTGGTGTGTACCAGGATATCCACTCCTACTCTCATGAGTGCATCTGCTCTCTTGTGCTTGGCAAGAGTCAGTTTTTCTAAGTGAAGTCCTGCTTTCCAAGGCTAAAGAGAAAAAGGTTACAACCTTTTAAAGAGAAGACCGTGTTAATTGTGAAGGAAATGTAATTATTCTATTCTAGCATTGCACTTTACTTTCTTATCTACAACATGGAAAGTGGAAAAGCAATGAAAAAACATGTATAGACTACTGAGAGGAGAGGCCTGTAATCCAAGGAATGTTAAGTGCAGCTAAGCTATCATTTATCTGTGAGGGTAAGTTAGTGATACTTGGGCACATACAAGGATTTAGAATGTACCATGAATTCTATCCAAAGAAAAATACTTGGGGATTTAAATTTGATCAAATGAAAATTAATTCAGAAGAGAGATTGCAAGACAGGGCAAGTAAGGAAGAGACAAAAACACTGTGGACAATGACTGGCTAAATGTATGGGATTAAGTCTGAACTGGGCATTTGGAATAGAGGTGTTACATAAGAATTCTTGAAATAGTTGAGCTTATACTCTAAGGGAAATAGCATTTCAGTAAACTAGTTTTGAAGGCCAAGGGAGGGAAGTATAAGGAAGGTAAACTCATTAATCTTTTCAGTTAATATTTTTAAAGCACACACTGTAATTTGTTTCATTCATCGAGGCAGATAAATTCACTATTTTATGATATATAAATCCTAGTAGGAAACAGACAATAGACACATTCACAGGTAAACAAGATAACTTAAAAGAGTACCAAACATTATAAAGGAGATAAAATTGGGTAATTTATAGCAGTTGAGAAGTGGGAATAGCAGCTTTAGAACAGATGATAAGGAATGTGTATTTAAAGGCAGTGACTTCTAATCCGAGACTTGAGTGACAAGATGAAAGCTGATGATGGTGGGAAAAGGATGATCCTCATTCGGTCTGGATCCCTTTATCTTCCAACTATAAACTTCATCCGTATCTTGAGCCTAATGACTGCCACAGGTTAGCTGGACTCTTAGGATACTTGTACAAGAGTTTTCTTTCTGGCAGACTAGGCTTATTACTGGAGTTGCAAAGCCATTTCCTATAGGGAACTCTGGAATTCCATGGTTTCCCTGATCCAGAGGCCGCGGAGGATTATGGATGGGCTGAGTCTTTCCTGCTTCTAAGACCTGAGAATATAGGAGACCAGAAAACATGGAAGATCTTCAGAGGGCAGAGCCTGCTTTTATACTAGAGGTCCAAGGAGATGGAGATTCTTTCATTCCTTTCTGCTTTTTACGATGCTTCAGAAATGCTGTCAGTGTGCCATTGAAGAAACATAATCATCTAAGGGATGGTTATAAGCCCGAGAAATAAAGCAGAAAAAATACATGGTCAGTGTAATGGAGTTATTGGAGGAGATGATTAAAACTTGAATTAAAATATAATAACCCTTAAGGAGATTCAAATACATTAGGGAAAAACACTTTTTAGATTTAAAGCTATAATTTTTCCATCTGCAAAATTAGAAGACTGTTACTGTTGCAACTCCAGTTAATGATCTAGAAGATAAATTTTAAGAAACACATCAGAGCACAGTGCAAAAACAGAATATATGGTGAGGGCCATAAGGGAAAAGATAAAAAACATGGAAAAGAAAGAACGTAGATCAGGAGTTCCAGAAGATAAAAATAGAATGGAGAAGAGGAAGTAATTAAAACAAATTAGAGAATAAAACTTTTGCAGATAGATGAAACAGGTGTCTTACAAAGAACTAGATTAAGTTCCAGCTTCTCATATGTGTACCATTATATGTCAAAAAACAGTGGGATAACATTTACAAATGACAGTAAAGGACTGTGTAATGATGGTAAAGGACTGTATCAACAGACTTATACTCAGACAAGGAATCACTCACTTGTTGTGGAAAAAGGAAGCTATTAGAGGCTATGAAAATTTTCAGAGTGTATGTGTCAGGGCAGTGTAGGTTATGCTGTGCTAATTAACAATCTCTAGTTCTTAGTTTAATACAAGAAAGGCTTATTTCATATTCTTGCTATAAATTCTGTGTGAGCTAGCATGAGCCTCTGCTCTGGGACCCCAGGCTAATTAAAGTTCTATTTTAATACATGCTTAGTGGGAAGGGAATGGTCCCAGAAGCAAATGTCGTTTCCATTTGCATTTCATTGGCCACAGCAAGTCACGTGGCCATGATTCATTTCAAAGGGAGGAGGGAAATGTATATGTCTGGGAGACAGAGAACCCAAATATTTATGAAAAAGCCTTAATGGCTACCATGATATATCACCCATGTATTGTGTCCAAGAAAATAATGGACTTTAATCAACAATAAATGTACCCATGGACCTCAAGTTGAAAGGTGAGGAAAGAGTAGTGAGCAAGGAATCCTATTTTGTGTGTGTGCCTGCTTGTGTGCACGATACCTATGCTTGTAAATTATAAGCAGATGAGGAAAAGCGTAGAGCTAAGGAATACTCCTGAAATTAGAGGGGCACTCTAAGGGAAATCTTAAGTATGAACTATCTTTGCAAAACCTAGTGTGTGGAAGTGAGGGCAGGAAATCAAAGAATTTCAAAGTAGTTAGGAAAAGCGAAAGGTAGAGAAAGCCTTTATTAAAATGGGGACACAGGAGAGGAAAACTAGGCACCTTGTAGGTCACAGTCTAGGATACATTGCACCATGGTAGAGAAAGGAGTTGGTACCTTGTTTTGAGTAATTATGGAGTTATATATAGTTACATATATTTGATTATATACATAGACAGTCAATGGTTAGTAAAATAAAATTTGTCAGGATTTCCAGAGAAAGGGGAGAGGATAGAATGATGAGCAATTTAATCAAACCAGAAAAAAAGAAGGGAAGAAAAAAGATTAAATCATATTAAAAATAAATATAAAAATAGAAGGTATAAAATAAGAATTATGCATGTGACAATTTATGTCAATGGATCAGATTTCCTGCATCAGTTTCAGTTGTAAGACAACCTCAAATCTATGCTGTATACAAAATAATACCAAATTATGATGAAATTTTAACAACAAAGGAAAAGACTACCAGCCATTTTCCTACTAAAATAAATCAGGATTGATAATGCTAATAGTTGTAAATGTGAAATTTATGGTTGAGTGCATTAAGCAGAATGACAGTTTAGAATGATAAAGGGAATTATATAGAAGGAAATTTATATCTATTTACACACACACACACACACACACACACACACCACTGGTTGAAAGTAACGAAAATTCCCAAAGGCCATGAATTGTGAGAAAGCCAGAACCAAGGAGTGGAGGAAACTGCAGAATGAGACTGACCTGAGGTTATCTGCTGATTTTTGATTGTTTAGAAATTATATTTTAACATTACATATAAGAGACAGAAAGCAAATTTGGGGTTCAAACAAGATAGACGTTCATTAAGATAAAGGTGGAATCCACAAAAGGTGACATTCTTTTTTTTTTTTTTTTTTTTGAGAAGAATGAAGGTGTGAAACAAAAGGAGCCAGAAGCTGGTGTGTAGAAATGCAGAAAGGTATAAAAATTAGGTAAAAATGTAAGCGGAGGATTTGGTTCTCATTAACCCTGGTCAAAATGGATCTTCGTTCAGGAATGTTCTCACTAAGGCTGTGCATCTAATTATAAGCATGTTAACTTCTTTTTTCTCTCTTTCAATGGGCACTGGGCAAAATGGAATTTTTTTTAATATAATTTATTTTATTATCATTAATCTACAATTACATGTGCAATATTACGGTCATTAAACTACCCCTTCATCAGGTCCCCCCCACCAACCCCATTACAGTCACTGTCCATCAGCGTAGTAAGATGCTATAGAATCACAACTTGTTTTCTCTGAGTTGTACTGCCCTCCCCGTGCCCCCCCAACATTATATCTGCTAATCGTAATGCCCCTTTTTCCCTCTTATCCCTCCCTTCCCGCCCATTTTCCTCAGTCCCTTTCCCTTTGGTAACTATTAGTCCGTTCTTGGGTTCTGTGAGTCTGCTGCTGTTTTGTTCCTTCAGTTTTTTTCTTTGTTCTTATACTCCACATATGAGTGAAATCATTTGATACTTGTCTTTTTCGGCTTGGCTTATTTCACTGAGCATAATACCCTCTAGCTCCATCCATGTTGTTGCAAAGGGTAAGATTTGTTTTCTTCTTATGGCTGAATAATATTCCATTGTGTATATGTACCACACTTCTTTATCCATTCATCTACTGATGGACACTTAGGTTGCTTCCATTTCTGGGCTATTGTAAATAGTGCTGCAATAAACATAGGGGTGCATCTGTCCTTTTCAAATTGGGCTGCTGCATTCTTAGGGTAAATTCCTAGGAGTGGAATTCCTGGGTCAAATGGTATTTCTATTTTGAGTTTTTTGAGGAACCTCCATACTGCTTTCCACAATGGTTGAACTAATTTGCAGTCCCACCAGCAGTGTAGGAGGGTTTCCTTTTCTCCACATCCTCGCCAACATTTGTTGTTGTTTTTGTTTTGGATGTTGGCCATCCTCACTGGTGTGAGGTGATATCTCATTGTGGTTTTAATCTGCATTTCTCTGATGATTAGGGATGTGGAGCATCTTTTCATGTGCCTGTTGGCCATCTGAATTTCCTCTTTGGAGAACTGTTCATTCATGTCCTCTGCCCATTTCTTAATTGGATTTTTTGCTTTCTGTTTGTTAAGGTGTATGAGTTCTTTATATATTTTGGATGTCAACCCTTTATCAGATACGTTTTTTATGAATATATTCTCCCATAGTGTAGGATGTCTTCCTGCTCCACTGATGGTGTCCTTTGCTGCACAGAAGCTCCTCAGCTTGATATAGTCCCACTTGTTCATTTCTGCCCCTGTTTCCCTTGCCCTGGGAGATATGTTCATGAAGAAGTCACTCATGTTTATGTCCAAGAGATTTTTGCGTATGTTTTTCTCCAAGAGTTTTATGGTTTCATGACTTACATTCAGTTCTTTGATCCACCTTGAGTTTTCCTTTGTGTATGGGGCTAGACAGTAGCCCAGTTTCATTCTCTTACATGTAGCTGTCCAGTTTTTCCAACAGCAGCTGATGAAGAGGCTGTCATCTCCCCATTGCATATCCAAGGCACTTTTATCAAATATTAATTGACTGTATATGTTTGGGTTAATGTTTGGATTTTCTATTCTGTTCCACTGGTCTGTGGGTCTGTTTTTGTGCCAATACCAAATTGTCTTGATTACTGTGGCTTTGTAGTAGAGCTTGAAGTCAGGGAGTGTAATTCCCCCTGTTTTATTCCTCCTTCTCAGGATTGCTTTGGCTATTCGGGGTCTTTTGTGGTTCCATATGAATTTTAGAATCATTTGTTCCAGTTCATTGAAGAAAGCTGTTGGTAGTTTGATAGGGATTGCATTGAATCTGTAGATTGCTTTAGGTAGTATAGCCATTTTGACAATATTTATTCTTCCTAGCCAAGAGCATGGGATGCATTTCCATTTGTTAGTGTCCTCTTTAATTTCTCTTAGGAGTGTCTTGTAGTTTTCAGAGTACAGGTCTTTCACTTCCTTCGTTAGGTTTATTCCTAGGTATTTTATTCTTTTTGATGCAATTGTGAATGGAATTGTTTTTCTGATTTCTCTTTCTGTTAGTTCGTCATTAGTGTATAGGAAAGCAACAGATTTCTGTGTGTTAATTTTGTATCCTGCAACTTTGCTGAATTCAGATATTAGTTCTAGTAGTTTTGGAATGGAGTCTTTAGGGTTTTTTATGTACAGTATCATGTCATCTGCAAATAGTGACAATTTGACTTCTTCTTTACCAATCTGGATGCCTTGTATGTCTTTGTTTTGTCTGATTGCTGTGGCTAGGACCTCCAGTACTATGTTGAATAACAGTGGAGAGAGTGGGCATCCCTGTCTTGTTCCCGATCTTAGATGAAAAGCTTTCAGCGTCTCACCATTAAGTATGATGTTAGCTGTGGGTTTGTCATATATAGCCTTTAAGATGTTGAGGTACTTGCCGTCTATACCCATTTTGTTGAGAGTTTTAATCAGGAATGGATGCTGAATTTTGTCAAATGCTTTTTCAGCATCTATGGAGATGATCATGTGGTTTTTGTTCTTCTTTTTCTTGATGTGGTGGATGATGTTGATGGATTTTCGAATGTTGTACCATCCTTGCATCCCTGGGATGAATCCCACTTGATCATGGTGTATGATCCTCTTGATGTATTTTTGAATTCGGTTTGCTAATATTTTGTTGAGTATTTTTGCATCTACGTTCATCAGGGATATTGGTCTGTAATTTTCTTTTTTGGTGAGGTCTTTGCCCGGTTTTGGTATTAGAGTGATGCTGGCTTCATAGAATGAGTTTGGAAGTATTCCCTCCTCTTCTATTTTTTGGAAAACTTTAAGGAGAATGGGTGTTATTTCTTCTCTATATGTCTGGTAGAATTCAGAGGTGAATCCATCAGGCCCGGGGTTTTGTTCTTGGGTAGTTTTTTGATTACCAATTCGATTTCGTCGCTGGTGATTGGTGTGTTTAGTTTTTCTGTTTCTTGCTTGGTCAGTCTTGGAAGGTTGTATTTTTCTAAGAAGTTGTCCATTTCTTCTATGTTTTCCAGCTTGTTAGCATATAGATTCTCATAATATTCTCTTATGATTCTTTGTATTTCTGTGGAGTCCGTCGTGATTTTTCCTTTCTCATTTCTGATTGTGTTTATGTATGTAGATTCTCTTTTTCTCTTAATGAGTCTGGCTAGGGGTTTATCTATTTTGTTTATTTTTTCGAAAAACCAGCTCTTGGTTTTATTGATTTTTTTTTAGTGTTTTATTCTTCTCAATTTTATTTATTTCTTCTCTAATCTTTATTATGTTCCTCCTTCTGGTGATTTTGGGCCTCATTTGTTCTTCTTTTTCCAATTTCAGTAATTGTGTCTTTAGACTATTCATTTGGGAATGTTCTTCTTTCTTTAAATAGGCCTGGGCTGCAATATACTTTCCTCTTAGAACTGCCTTTCCTGCGTCCCACAGATGTTGTGGCTTTGTGTTGTTGTTGTCAAAAAGGTGACATTCTTAATCAGTTAACCATGAATAAAAAAATATGACTTTCAGAGTGAGGGAGGAAAGGAATTAATTTTTTTCTCAGCTTTGCTTCTCGGTGGGAGAAAAAAACCCTTCTGCAGATTTTCCACCTTAAGCTAGTCCTTATGAGACTATGGAGTCAAAACTCACCCCATCTGTATTGCTCACAAAATTCCGAACCTGAAAATTTAGCATAAAGTGGGCCTGGCATATATTAAGTCTGACGAACCTGAGATTCTACCCTGCTTGTAAGTCAATAGGTTTTGAACTGCCACAAAATTTTATGTATAGATATTCTGATAGGAGACATGAGGACTCTGGAACAAAGAATAGACTCTTTATTACCCATAGAACATGTTAGCACTAGTTCCTTAAGCCATGGTCCCCACAGGGGACATGATGGCAGCCTCATGTTATCCTGTCCATGAAGTGAGGTTGCACTCTGGAGAGGAATCTCAGAATCATGAGACTTGGAGCTTATGTGGGATGGCTAGCACATTACCCCATCTTTCTCTATGGCAGGTAGGTTGTACGAGGGAGAAAAAGAAATAGACATTTACTCTGAAGTGAAAGAAAATAGCTTTGGAAGAGAGAAATCTCTAGATCTGTCTAGATCAGTGCAGCTTCCAAGGTATGCTTGTTATTTTATTATCCTTTAATAAAGTTTCCCAGTGTTCTTATTTCAGAAAGCCCAGGCTATGCAGAAATGTGAGAATATTTATAGAGAGTTGTTTCCCAACAAGCTGGTTATGCTCCAGAATGCCTAGGGACAAACAAAAAAATGTTTCTTGAGGAATGCACTCTAATCTCAGACCTTATGAATATTCAGCAATAACATTTCAAATAAGATGAGCTTATAATCAATTATAAAACAAAAGAAGACACAGACTATCATGAATTAGCCAAAACAGCAACTATGAGAATCACAAAGTTTGCAGATAATAGAATTCATGTACACAATATAAACTGTGTAAATATCTAATATGTTTAAGAAACAAAAGAGCTGTATCTAAGATCAAAGTAGGAGCTCAAAAAATGACCAATCAGGTAGTGAAGTAGTCATATAGAGATAATGAAGACCTCAATAATTGAAACAAAAATGTTGCTGGATAGTTTAAACAGGAGTTTAGACAGAGAAGAAGAAATAACCAGAGATAATTAACAGAGAGACAAAGAAATAGGAAATATAACTCTTAGAAAAGGTTAAGAGAACTTAGTTTATTATTAGAATCCCAGAAGGAAAGAATGAGGACAATAGAAGAAACAAATATTAGAAGAGCTAATAGCTGGTAATTTTCAGAACTGTTGAAAGATACAATTTCTCAGGTTCAGAAAATCCACCCTGAAAAGGATGAATAAGTAGATGTGTAAACCTAGATACTATATAGCAAATCTACAGAACAGCCAAGAGGACAAATAAAGGATGATAGACAGACTTTGTAACAGCAATGCAAATCAAAGCAGAGTACAAACATACCTTCAGAAAATAAACGTATATCCCAGGCTTGGGCTGATCTGCAAAAAAAAAAAAAAAAAAAGAAGAAAAGCTGTCGTATATCAAAAGAGCTAAAAGAAAAGGGAAAAAAGGATATACCAGTAAGCAAAACTACTTTTCAAGAACAAGGACAAAATCTATATTTTTATAGAAATAGTAGTTGGATATCTATACCCATTTTTAGCATATCTAAAATGTTTACCCCAGGAATAAATTTTGCAGAAGTAAGCATCACAAATGTAAAAAGGTATGGTTAGGAAAGAAATTTAAATAAAACTAATGCCTAATTTTGAGTTTACAAACAAGATAGAGAATGGACAGAAATGTATTAGGGTAGAGGCAGACAGAGGACCTAAAAGTTTAAACATTTAAAGGATGTTATATGATGTAGGAGAAGAGATAAAAATATTCATTTTAAATTTGTAAAAGTGATGTATGCTTATTGAATTATTTTAGGGCAACTGAGAATAGAAATATAATAAAAATTAATAGAAAACTGAAATCAAGGGCAGAAGCCAAAATCTAAAAGATGAATAAAAATACAAGAAGAGGGGCAAAGAAATGTAATATATTAGAAATGAACTGATATATTTGTAATAACTATAACTATAAATAACTCCCCATTTTAATGGCAAAATTAGATTAGATTAAGAAAGCCCAAATGAGCTCTTGTTTGCAGAATACACAAAACATTGGAACACAGAAAGATTTGAAGTGTAGGGATAGACTAAAAGATACTAATTAAAAGAAAGCTAGTATAGCTATTCAAATATCACAAAATGCAGTCATATGAACAAAAAAATTACTGGAGATAGAGGATCACACTCTGGGTTGATGAAGGATATAAATTCCTAAAAGATATAACAACTGTAAACTTATATACACCTAACAAATAGCTTCAAATATAGAAAGCAAAAATCAACAGAAACGCAAAGAAACTAATGACTTGCTATGATACTGGGAGTCTCTAACTAATACAACTGTCTCTGTAATTGTTAAATCAAGAAGACAATATATCAGAATATAAAAGATTTGAACAACAGAATTAGCAATAGTGATTCAGTAGACATATAGAACATCGCATGAAACAACTGAAGAATACATATACTTCTCAAGCACACAGGAAACGTTTACATAAATTGACCATTTAGGAGGCCATGTGACACCAATATATTTGAAATGATTGAGATTATTCAGACCACACTCTCCTAGCAACATATAATTAAGATGGAAAACAAAGATAACTAAAAAGTCTTATGGCAGACAATTCCAATTATCCCAGTATCCATTCCTCTTTCTGACTTTAGGGCTAAAACTCATTGAGGTTCAGTGAGGAAGGTGGTGGTCCTGCCTCCCTTGCATCTAGGTCTGGAGATTGTTTTTGGGTAGAATTGTTTGGTGTAACATCCTAGTGACATGTTTTAAAAGGAAATGGCTTTTAATTCTATTTTTCTCTTTCCTCTATCCATGGACTGGGGTGCAAATGGAGAGCTGATGAGGCAGCTTCCCCTTGCAAAGGAGGGGAAGAACAGCAAAATGGACAAACTCCTGGAGCAGAGCAACCCCACAATCTGGCTTGCTTACCTACCTCTGAAAGAGAAATAAACTTCATCCTGTTTTGAGCAACTTTATTTTTGGGTTTTTATATTATGGTAGCTTAGTTTATGTGATAATTCAGGTTCCCACATATATGGAAACTGAAAAAAAAATACACTTCTAAATAATTCACAGGTTGAAGAAATAATGAAAACTAGACTATACATAGAGCTAAAAATTAAAGAAAAATATATTGGCCTTCATGTGTATGTGCACGTTGTGGGATACCACTAAAGCAGTATTTAGATGGAAATTTATATTCTTAAGTGTTTAGTAGAAGACACAGGCTGAAATTTAATAAACTCTGCTCAGACTGCCTCCTCACTTTACTGACAGCTTGTGTTGGACATTTCTACTTGTGGATGCCTTCCTTGCCTGCTGAGACTCTGACATCCTTTGAGCTGCCATGCTTTTTTTTTTCTTGCTCTGCCCCACCTATGGCTTTAGCACTGAGTTGTTAAGAATGGGAAGGGAAGGGAAAGAGGAATGGGAAAGCAAGAGGAATTGGGAACAAACCCAACTCCCTGCCAGCACTAAATAAGCTTTTAGCAAAATCTGACAGAGATACTAGCAAACAGGGAAAGTGCAGGCCAATCCCTCATAATCATAGATGCAAAAATCCTAAGTGAACTACCAGAATTTGAATCAAAATGCTCTTTTAATAGGACATATAAATAGATCATGACCTAGTTGGATTTATTTCAGGAATTCAATATTAACTTGATGCTAGAAATGGAACCAGTGAAATGCATCATGTTCAAAGAATAAATGAGAGAAATAATGTTATCTCAGCAGATGCAGAAGTAGCAGGAATAGCACTTGTTATAATTCAATATTCATTCAGAGTAAAAAGTTTAACAAACTAGGAAAAGAAGTGAACTTTCTACTCTGATGAGACTAACCTATAAAACTCCTACAGCAGAAACACTAGATGGAAATACAAATATATTTTCTTTGAAATCAAGAATGGGACTAGAATACTTTCTATCATCACTTGTATGTATCATTGTATGGGAAGTTCTAATCAGTGACATAAACAAAAGTCAGAAAAGTAGGATCAGCCCAACAAAAGGATATAACCATTATAAGTATCTATGCACCCAACATAGGGGCACCTAAATATGTAAAGGAAATACATAATTAAGGGGGGAAATAGAAAATGCTGCTCATTCATATTAGGAGACTTTGACATACATAAACAGATCAATAGACAGATCAACCAGACAGAAAATGAATAAGGAAACAGAGGTAATGAACAACACATTAGATCAAATGTACTTAACAGATATCTACAGAACATTCTACCCAAAAGCAGCAGCATACACATTTTTCTCAAGTGTACATTGAACATTCTCCAGAATAGATTAGAACTAAGCCACAAAAAGAGCTTCAGTAAATCTGAAAAGATTGAAATTGTATCAAGCAATTTCTCAGATCACAATGATATGAAACTAGAAATAAATTACAAGAAAAACTAACCCCCCCCCATAAACACATAGAGGCTAAAGAACATGCCTCTAAATAACAGATTAATGAACAAATCAAAGAAGAAATCAAATACATGGTGACTAATGAAAGCAAAAATATAACGGTTGAAAATATGTGAGATGCTGCAAAAGTGATTCTAAGAGAAAAGTACACAGCAATACAGGCCCACCTCAAGAAACAAGAACAGTCCCAAATAAGCAGTCTAAATTCACAAGTGAAGAAACTAGAAAAAGAAGAACAAGTGAAAACCAAAGTTAGTAGAAGGAGGGACATAATAAAAAGCAAAGAAGAAATAAATAAAACAGAGAAGAATAAAACAACAGAAAAATATCAATGAAATCAAGAGCTGGTTCTTTGAGAGGATAAAAAAATAGACAAACCCGTAGCCAGACTTGTCAAGATAAAAAGAGAACACAAACAAAATCAGAAATGAAAAAGGAATAGTTACAACTGACACATTAGAAATACAAATAATTATTAGGGAATTATATGAAAAATTATATGCCAATAAATTGGACAACCTAAAAGAAATGGACAAATTCCTAGAAAAGTACAACCTTCCAAGAATGACCCAGAGAGAAACAAATAATCTAAACAGACCAATTACTAGTAATGAAATTGAATTGGTAATCAAAAAACCCAACAAACAAAATTCCAGGACCAGATGGGGTCACAGCTGAATTCTATGAAAAAGCATTTTATCATCTATTCATGATAAAAAATTTAAAATAATGGATATTGAAGGTACATACTGCAACATAATAAAGGCCATATATGGCAAACCCTCAGGTAACATCATACTCAATGCAAAAAAGCTAAAAGCTTTCCCTCTAAGATCAAGAACAAGACAAGGATGTCCACTTAACACTTTTATTCAACAAGTACTGGAAGTACTATTCACAGCAATCAGACAAGAAAAAGACATAAAAGCCATCCAAATTGGTAAGGAAGAAGTTAAACTGTCACTATTTAAAGGTGACATGATGCTCTACATAGAAAATTCCAAAGACTCCACCAAAAAACTATTAGAACTAATGACTGTATTCAGCAAATTTGCAGGATACAAAATCAATATACAGAAATCTGTTGCATTCCTATATACTAACAATGAACAAGCAGAAAGAGAAATTGGGAAAAATCATTACATTTACAATTGCATCAAAAAGAATAAAATACCTAGGAATAAACTTAACCAAAGAGATAAAAGACCTATACTCTGAAAACTATAAGACATTCATAGAAGAAATTAAGGAAGACACAAATAAATGAAAATATATCCAATGCTCATAGATAGGAAGAATTAATATTGTCAAAATGGCCATCCTGCCCAAAGCAATTTACAGATTCAATGCAATCCCTATCAAAATACAAATGGCATTCTTCAATGAAATAGAACAAATAATCCTATGGAACCCCAAAACATCCCAAATAGTCAAAGCAATCCTGAGAAAGAACAAAGCTGGGGGTATTAAGCTCCCTGATTTCAAGCTATACTAAAAGTTTACAGTAATCAAAACAGTATGGTACTGGCATAAGAACAGACCCACAGATGAATGGAACAAACTAGAGAGCCCAGAAACAATCCCACTCATATATGGTAAATTAATATGTGATAAAGGACACAAGGACATACAATGGGGAAAAAACAGTCTCTTAAACATCTGGTGTTGGGAAAAGTGGACAACTACATGTAAGAGAATAACACTGGATTACTGTCTAACTCCATACACAAAGGTAAACTTGAAATTAATTAAAGACCTAAATAAAAACATGAAACCATAAAACGCTTAGAAGAAAACATAAGCAGGAATCTCTTGAACATCAGCATGAGTAATTATTTTGTAGATATGTCTCCCCAGGCAAGGGAAACAAAAACAAAAATGAAGAAGTTGAACTACACCAAACTAAAATCCTCTGTACTGCAAAAGACACCATCAACAAAACAAAAAGGCCTCATATAGTATGGAGAAATATGTTTGCAAGTAATATAACCAATAAGGGGGTTAACATCCAAAATGTCTGAAGAACTCATATGCCCCGACACCAAAAAACCAAACCAAAACAAAAACGATTCAAAAATGGGCAGAGGACCTGAACAGACCTTTTTCCAAAGACATATAGATGGCCAACAGACACATGACACTCCACATCATTAATCATTAGGGTATTCAAATCAAAACCACAATGAAATATCACCTCACACCAGTCAGAATGTCAACTATCCATAAGACAAGAAATTACAAGAGTTGATGAGGATGTGGAGAAAAGGGAACCCTTCTAGACTGTTGGTGGAAATATCACTTGGTGCAGCCACTATGGAAAGCAGTATGGAGGTTCCTCTAATAAACTAAAAATAGAAATACCATATGACCCAGTAAGTGCACTTCTAGGATTAGATATAGAAAACAAAATCCTTGGTTTGAAAAGATATATGAACCCGTGTTTATTGCTGAATTATTTTACAATAGCCAAGATGTGGAAGCAACCAAAGTGTTCATCAATAGATGAATGGATAAAGAAGATGTGGTACATGAACAAAATGGAATACTATTCAGCCATAAAAAGTGAGAAATCATGCCATCTGCAACAAGATGGATAGCTCTAGAGGGAGTTTTGCTAAGTGAAATAAGCCAGGCTGAGAAAGGCAAATACCATATGATTTCACTTATTTGTGGACAAAAACAAAATGAACAAAACAGCAGTAGACTCAAAGACACTGAGAAGTTATTGGTGGTTCACGTGGGAAAGGGGTTGGAGTGTGTGTTTGGGGTGGGTGAGGGAGATAAAGAGGCACAAAAGTCTTAGTTAAAATGTATGTTGGTCATGGGGATGGAAGTGCAGCATGGAAGATACAGTCAATGGTTCTGTAATATTTCTTTTTTTAATAATTTATTTTGGTATAATTATTCTACAATTACATGGGCAATATTATGGTTATTAAACTACCCCCTTCATCAGATCCCCCCCACCAACCCCATTACAGTCACTGTCCATCAGCGTAGTGAGATGCTATAGAATCACTACTTGTCTTCTCTGAGTTGTACAGCCCTCCCCATGCCCCCCCAACATTATATCTGCTAATTGTAATGCCCCTTTTCCCCTCTTACTCCTTCCTTCCCACCCATCTTCCCCAGTCCCTTCCCCTTTGGTAACTATTAGTCCGTTCTTGGGCTCTGTGAGTCTGCTGCTGTTTTGTTCCTTCAGTTTTTTTCTTTGTTCTTATACTCCACATATGAGTGAAATCATTTGATACTTGTCTTTTTCGGCTTGGATTATTTCACTGAGCATAATACCCTCTAGCTCCATCCATGTTGTTGCAAATGGTAGGATTTGTTTTCTTCTTATGGCTGAATAATATTCCATTGTGTATATGTACCACATCTTCTTTATCTATTCATCTACTGATGGACACCTAGGTTGCTCCCATTTCTTGGCTACTGTAAATAGTGCTGCGGTAAACATAGGGGTGAATATGTCTTTTTCAAACTGGGCTGCTGCATTCTCAGGGTAAATTCCTAGGAGTGGAATTCCTGGGTCAAATGGTATTTCTATTTTGAGTTTTTTGAGGAACCTCCATACTGCTTTCCACAATGGTTGAACTAATTTGCATTCCCACCAGCAGTGTAGGAGGGTTCCCTTTTCTCCACATCCTTGCCAACATTTGTTATTTTTTGTGTTTTGGATGTTGGCCATTCTCAATGGTGTGAGGTGATATCTCATTGTGGTTTTAATCTGCATTTCTCTGATGATTAGTGATGTGGAGCATCTTTTCATGTGCCCGTTGGCCATCTGAGTTTCTTTAGAGAAGTGTCTATTCATGTCCTCTGCCCATTTCTTAATTGGATTATTTGCTTTTTGTTTGTTAAGGTGCGTGAGTTCTTTATATATTTTGGATGTCAACCCCTTATCAGATACGTCATTTATGAATATATTCTCCCATATTGTAGGATGTCTTTTTGTTCTACTGATGGTGTCCTTTTTGTACAGAAGCTTTTCAGCTTGATATGGTCCCACTTGTTCATTTCTGCTTTTGTTTCCCTTGCCCGGGGAGATATGTTCATGAAGAAGTCGCTCATGTTTATGTCCAAGAGATTTTTGCCTATGTTTTTTCTAAAAGTTTTATGGTTTCATGACTTACATTCAGGTCTTTGATCCATTTTGAATTTACTTTTGTATATGGGGTTAAAAAATGATCCAGGTTCATTCTCTTACATGTAGTTGTCCAGTTTTGCCAACACCAGCTGTTGAAGAGTCTGCCTTTTCCCCATTGTATTTCCATGGCTCCTTCATCGTATATTAATTGACCACATATATTTGGGTTAATATCTGGACTCTCTATTCTGTTCCACTGGTCTGTGGGTCTGTTCTTGTGCCAGTACCAAATTGTCTTGATTACTGTGGCTTTGTAGTAGAGCTTGAAGTTGGGAAGCGAGATCCCCCTGCTTTACTCTTCCTTCTCAGGATTGCCTTGGCTATTTGGGGTCTTTTGTGGTTCCATATGAATTTTAGAACTATTTGTTCCAGTTTGTTGAAGAATGTTGTTGGTATTTTGATAGGGATTGCATTGAATCTGTAGATTGCTTTAGGCAGGATGCCCATTTTGACAGTATTAATTCTTCCTACCCAAGAGCATGGGATGCATTTCCATTTGTTAGTGTCCTCTTTAATTTCTCTTAAGAGTGTCTTGTAGTTTTCAGGGTATAGGTCTTTCACTTCCTTGGTTAGTTTTATTCCTACGTATTTTATTCTTTCTGATGCAACTGTGAATGAAATTGTTTTCCTTATTTCTCTTTCTTCTAGTCCATCATTAGTGTATAGGAAAGCAACAGATTTCTGTGTATTAATTTTGTATCCTGCCACTTTGCCGAATTCAGATATTAGTTCTAGTAGTTTTGGAGTGGAGTCTTTAGGGTTTTTTATGTACAATATCATGTCATCTGCAAATAGTGACAGTTTGACTTCTTCTTTACCAGTCTGAATGCCTTGTATTTCTTTGTTTTGTCTGATCGCCATGGATAGGACGTCCAGTATTATGTTGAATAAAAGTGGGGAGAGTGGGTGGCTGCACAAATTTACATTCCCATCAACAGTGTAGGAGGGTTCTCTTTTCTCCACAACCTTGCCAACACTTGTCATTTCTTGTCTTTTGATAGTAGCCATTCTGAGTGGTTTGAGATAGTATTTACATTTCCCTGATGATCAGTGATGAGGAGTATCTTTTCATGTGCCTGTTGGCCAACTGTATATTTTCTTTGGAAAAATATCTATTCAGGTCCTCTGCCCATTTTTTAAATGAGATTTAAAAAAAATTATTCTTGGTGTTAGGCTGTATGAGTTTTTTATATATTTTTGATATTAGACCCTTATTAGATATATCATTTCAAACCTATTCTCCCATACTGTAGGTAACCTTTTCATTTTGTTTGTTGTTACCTTTGCCATGCAAAAGCTTTTCATTTTGATGTAGTGACACTTGTTTATTTTTGCTTTCATTTCCCTTGCTCAGGGAGATATATCTAGAAAAGAATTACCCATGCTGATACTCAAAAGATTCCTGCCTGTGTTTTCTTCTGAGTTTTGTGGTTTCATAGCTTACATTTAGGTCTTTAATCCATTTTGAGTTTTTTTTTGTCTGTGTATATGGTGTACTACATTAATGTAATTTCATTCTCTTGCATGTAACTGTTCAGCTTTCCTAACAGCATTTACTGAAGAGACTGTCATTTCCCCATTGTATGTTCTTGCCTCCTTTGTCACATATGAATTGACCTATAGGTGTGGGTTTATTTCTGGGCTGTCTGTTCTGTTCCATTTTTCTATTTATGTAGTCTTCTGCCAGTACCATACTGTTTTAATCACTGTAGCTTTGTAGTATAGCTTAAAAACAGAAATTACAGTATTTCCAACTTTTTTATTTTTAACGATTGCTGTGGCTTCAGGGTATTTTGTGGTTCCATATAACCTTTAGGATTCTTTGTCTAGTTCAGTGAAAAATTCCATTGGTATTTTGATAGGGGTGCACTGAATCTGTAGATTGTTTTGAGTAGGATGGCCAATTTGACATTAATTCTTTCTATCCATGATCATGGGATACCTTTCCATTTATTTGTGTCTTTTTCATTTTCTTTCATGAATGTCTTAAAGTTTTCAGAGTACAGGTCTTTCACCTCTTTGGTTAGGTTTATTCCTAGGTATTTTAGTCTTTTTGATACAACTCTAAATTGAATTGTTTTCTTTATTTCTCTTTCTGCTAGTTCATTATTTGTATATGGAAATGCAACATTTTTATGTATATTGATTTTTTTTATCTTGAAAGTTTATTATCCTGAAGTCTACTTACTAGTTCTAACAGTTTTTTTGGTGGGGTATATAAGGTTTTTTATATATAGTATTATGTCATCTGCAAATAGTGACAGCTTAACTTCTTCCTTACCATTTTGGATGACTTTTATTTCTTTTTCTTGTCTGATTGCTGTGGCTAGGGCTTCCAGTACTATGTTTAATAAAAATGGTGGGAGTAGGCATGTTTATCCTGTTCCTGATCTCACAGGGAAAGCTTTCAGCATTTCACTTTTGAATGTGATGTTAGTTGTGGGTTTGCCATATATGGCCTCTAGTATGGTTACATATGTTCCCCCTCATAAGGATTTACCAAGCCAAAAAATAGTCATAGATTTACACCATACAATAAATGATAAAACCACATAGGAAGACAGTTCATCCTGCATTTTTTACACTGTGTAGTGGGTACTGCCTAGCCTTATTTATCACTTTTTATGCATTTATGGCTTATAATATCTTATCTTTCCCAATGTATTATTTGGCAGCAGCCTGGTTTCCTTCATCATATACACATACACTGTGCTGTGAGCCGCATCTCACCTGGATAGTACAGGGGGCTGATAGGGGCATCAGTGTCAAACACTTATGTCTCCTACCACTATGACCATAGGAAGGTAGTTGTTCTTAGCCTATCCTGTGGGATCACATTTTGTTTTGGTAGCAAGTGTACTGCATACAATCTTTGACATGGGATCATTGGTCAGGATGCATCTAAAAATCTAAAATGGGTCAAGAGAAGGAAGAGATGGGTTCCCTTTGTTTATGTTCCAGATTTTATAAACTATGTGTTAAACTATGAATGCTATTACCATATGTGTATCTCACATGCTATCAAACTAGTCCATAGTAGAAGTTGCATATATAAAGAATGGTACTAAACCATTTTAGGCTTTTTGTAATGGAACTCTTAATAATAATATTTCACTTAAAGAATTGAAAATGCTCTGCTTCCAGTATGCAGGAAAACGGGTGTAAATTGTGGTCCTTGTGGATAACTGAGACTTATGCTCATCCTTAGTATAACGTCATATAGTAGAGATAGACTTTTGGAATCTTGAGCATAACAGAGGTCATTTGGCCTTCACTTCTGTTGTTATCTGCTGTGGAATTTAATTTTCCCTAAATTAATTTGCCTAAAAAAGTTTTCCCTAAAGTATTTTGTCCTTCCCTCAGAATATATTTAGCTTGAAGCAGGTTAAAAAAATAGCTTTCTTCTGGAGAATACTGTATATTTAATCCTTGGAAAGATGCAAAAGATATTTTCCTAAACTAGTGGTTCACAAGCCCTAGTATGTATTAAGAATCACCTAGTTTGTTTATTAAAACTATAAATTCCTGGACTTCACCAGTGGTGGAATTTAAAAGTCTGTTACATTTGGGACATTTTAAAGGGTTTTGATTTGCTGAGTACCTATCCCTTTTTTTTTACTTTCAAAATTTATTTCTCTCCTTTCCTTCATGTAACAAATACTTACTGAGTTTTTATTTTATATCAAGCAGTATCTGAGCATTCTTGATAAATGAGTAAGGTCTTTGACTCAAAAAGGCAGGGGTCTCAGATGAAAATGGTATGTTGAGTGTGTTACAAAGAAGAAATATAGATATTATAAAGGCACAGTTATAGGAAAACTTAACCTAGCTTGAATGGTCTAGTAACCTGTGGGGAGTGATGTGTATTTTGAGTTTATTTTAAAAATCGTTTCAAGCACTTGAATGTGATTAGGAGTAGTACTTGTGGACACCATCATAGAAATCATAATAGGCAGAAAGAATATATCAGATGTGTTAAAATGTATTAAGTGGTAGCCTTTCTGATCTTTTAAGTGTATATTTCAGAATATCAGACATTTTTTTAGTGCCATTAAAAAACTCTTTTTCCTAAATACAATGTTGATTTTCATAGTCTCTTAAGATGAGGAAAAATTCCATAGTTTCCATTCTAGACTAGACCTTATAGCTTGGGTAAAAATAAATGGCTAAGAGCTAGGGATCCAACCTGCTGAGACTAAGTAAATATTTTCCTGTATTTGGTATGGAGAAGAAAGTAGGCAGAGTGAGGTGACCTCAAACTCTGGTGGGTCTCTGAAAAGGGTCTGTTAATGTTTATAATCTGTAACTTGGTAAGAGGAAATGATGGAAACCTAGAGAGATTTCAGAGACCCCAGAACACTGGAGATTGAGGCTTCTGTCTCCCAGGGAGAGCACAGGAAGGTATAAAGACCCAGTTCCACACTGCCCAGCATGAGTTGGGGCAGAAGAAGGATCACCCATAATGAAAATAGGCATGGAGGGAACAGTGCAACTCCCGAGACCTAGAAGATTCTTGTGAGCAGACATCCAGAAGGCCAGAACAGGAATGTCTCAGTGAATACCAGCATAGATAGATGACTTTCAAGGACACGACTTCCATGCCCCTCACCAAGGACTTGGAAGTAGAAGCGACTTTGGGAAAAACTTTGGAGTTATGGGAAAACGCTTGTAGAAAAAGAAGTATTAATTTATTATTTTGAAAGAGGAATTTAGTTTGTTTCAAAACTAAAATGATTAAAAGACACTACCTTCTTTGGCACATCAGCTTATTTGTTTTTTAGAAGACTTAAAAATGACTGCCTACTGGCTATCATGCCACTTAAATTTGTTTCTCTTTCATCAAATTTGTTTGAATTGATAAAAAAATTAACATAGGAGAGAAGGCGTATAAAGACTAAAAATTCAAGGTGGACATGGATCATAAACTAGTAACTCAATGTGGAGAAAAGTTTGACTTTTTCCTTCTGATTTTTTGTTAGATTTCCACAGGTAGAGCTCAGGCTTAACAGTCAGCAGTAGATATTTTCAGAATCCTGGCTTTCAGTGAAAAAGGATAAAAACAGAATGAACTGCCCATAAGTATTGAGGAAAATCTAGACTGAGTCATGCAATCCAAAGTTTGGTAGCAAATATATTTCTTTTTTATATAATCCTAAGAAAAAAATGTCAAGTATTTATAGTGTGCTAGAAATATTGTATCATGAAAACAGGTTTGCTGATATAAACTTTAACATTTAACATTACTAATTTTATTAGAAACCTTTAAAATATACTGGAGTCTTATGAGGAAACTGGCAGATTTATAACTCTTCAGATGCATTTAGTATTTGGCTCTTTTAACTCTTGAGTTGAAGATCTCCTGACTGCAGAGGAAAAGTCATTTGTTTGGCATATCTTCAGGAGTTAAGTTAGAGTTTGCTTGTTTGCTCACTCATTAGCTCTTTCAATCTGTCAACATTCAATATTGAACATACAGGTTTCATGCAGGATTTATTGTAACTAGTTGCCATTGGCAGTGCTTGCGAGTATGGGCTAAGGAGGCAGATGGATAAATGTGGTTCTATCTCTACTGCTTAACATTTGTGTGACCTTATGTATGGTACTGATGTTTCTAAGAATCTTTTTCTTCATCTCTAAAATGGGGAGAATAACAGTACCCCCCTTTTATAGTTGTAAAAATGAAATGACGCCACTTGTATTAAAAAAGCCAGAGTCTGAATTTTGTTGATGTCCCTTAATCTCTTTGTGCATATTTCAGCTTTTCATCATTAAAATGGATCAATACACCTGTCTTATCTACCTCATTGCAAAACCAAAAAGCACAAAACATTAATTCACTTTGTAAACCCTGCAGCAGTAGAGTGAGAGGGCCTATTACTTCATGTCCACAGTCTGGATCTCTGATATCAGAGAGACCTGGGATGGAGAAGGTGATCAATCAAGATTTGTTGAGTAATATAGTCACTCATTAACGAATATAATCTATTTTCTCAGAAGCTTGTTGCCAGGATTAAATAAAAATGCATTTAAAGAGTTAGCACAGAGTGGATATTTGATAAAATATTCAGTATATAAGAGTTGTTGCTATATAATGGCTATTATGCAGTATAAATGTAAAGGTAATGGTAACGTAGGCAAGAATTATTTTCATCTTAAAAAGGCCTCCAATATGCAAAAACATATGGAAAGCAGTTTTAGAATTGAAGAGCACGTTGTACCCCTTTAGCATTATCACATCCTGCCTTATATGTTTCTTGTTTGCATGTGCCACTCCTCTTGCCTCCCCAGGCCTCAGGTTTTAAGCTTCCCAAAGCTTTAGTGCATCTATTCTCAATGCTTAGAGGGCTCAGTGTCACTGTCTGCAGCCTCCATGTTCTTTCCCAGGAAGCTTGGTTAAGTTTCAGTTCTTCTCTCTAAATGAGACCCAGTCTTTAGTAAGGGCTGAAGTGCTCAACTTTTCTTTGGAAGGTCAGTCATAAACAGTCCCAGTCAGGTCAAAATTCTCCCTGTACCTTGGGTTTGTCTGGCATAGCAAGCATCTGTTCTTATGAGTGTCTCCCCCGGTACCTTAGTGGTAGAGTAAAGGTAAGCTCCCCATTAGAACAGAGGCTCTACAAAGACAAGAGGAGGCATCTTAGCTGAAATACTCACTGTCGATGGCAGGAAGGAAGAAAGGTACGTAGGTCAAGCGAACCTGGAATTCTGAGTACATTTATTCTTTGTTTTTTTGTGTCATCTATCACAGTCACTATTCAAAAGCTTTCCTATATCCATACATTTCTAATACTATTCTTATATCTTTCACTTCCAGAAAAAGAGAATAGATTGAAAAATTAAGTTTTAGACTACAAGAGCTTTGCCCTCTGAATCGGAGGAGCGCATGGACTCTTCCATCATTACTGCCATCTGGCGCCATGATTAGCTTGTCTCGGTAATATCATCCATTGATCTCATATTCCCTGATACCTGGATTTAAGAAGGAGGAGAGAGATCTGAGGTAAGCATGCATCATCTTATGTAACTAGGTGATGAAGGGTCCCTTGCATTAGGGGATGCCTTCAGGCTGTCAGAGTTTGTCTTATTCCAAGTCATTTAAGTTGCTAAACATTTAAGTTCCTCCTTGTCAGGCTGACCAAACTCAATCCTACAGGAATTCACACTGTAAGGGGAAAGGTATATGAACAACTATTTTAAGGTCCAGAGGAAAACGATGAAGAGAATCACGTCCTTTGAAGAGTAGGTCAGTCGTGATCCTCAAAGACAAGCTGGGTAAAGAAGGAGAGGACAAGCTTAAGACTGATGTTTAGATTTCCTTAGTAAATCTGTGGGATGAGAGGAGAATTATCAGCAAAGATTCAGAGAAATAATAGAATATTTGAAGAAATACAGTGTCATATAAGTTATAAATGTTTGAAGAAGGGTGTGGTAAAAATAGTATGTGAAACAGATGGCAATTGGGTTTGGATTAAAAAGAGTGGCTTTAACATTGGAAAGGAAGCATTCTTGTGGAAGGTGGTAATGAAAGTTTTAGATGCAGAGGTTAAAAGGGGTGAGAAAATGGATGCAGCAAAGATCTCAGCTGAAAAGAGCTTAACCAAGGGAAAGAGTGAAATGGAAGAGGGAAGAAGGCAAAAGGCTCAAATGAAGATTTTTTAAAAGTGTGCAGTCAGTTTGAGCTTAATGATCATTTACTCTAAGTATTAAACCAAGCATTTTAACCTCCTGCAATTACTTAACTATGTTTGCTGGGTTTATTTACCAACACATTGTTAATTATAGTTCTTACTGGGAAACGTGGTCGTTAATGTATAGTTAATGCGCAGCCTGTTAGAGGGTGGGAGCTCCCTGGCCCGTGCCTTGGGATCCAACCATCAAACAAGTCATCCACTATTGCCAATGATTAACTTCTTAGAAATTGCTACTTGTCTTAGAGCAGCAGAGGGTTCTCCCTGGATCCTCAGTGAGTAAACAATAAACAGAACAAGTTACTAAATATAAGAAGCAGGAGAATGTATAAGAACACTTGCGTCCTATCATGCAGAATGAGACTATTGGAAGGAGGGTTTAGACCCACTGAAAGGTTGATGTGAACTCACCACTAGGTCACACCATTTCTAATAGCTAATATTGTCATTTTTAAAGGAAAAGACTGACACAGACTAGAGCTGATGTGGTCAGAAAGCAACTTTAGAATGCTGAGTGGTGGCATTATCTACTGTTTATCCAATAAGAGGTGAAATACTCTTCTGAAATAGAATTCCATGCTATGCTGGATTTTTATGACTCAGAAATATGGCTTTTACCATTCCAAGAGCACCTCTTATTTTTGAGGCAATGGCAATAAAAGGCAAGGACTCTATGATTCTTCAGGCTGAGGATATTTTGGTGCGATATAGTTTCTGGGGATGGTTTGAGTATTTCCTTCCTTAAGTGTTGCTTAAAAAAACCCCACTATTCCAACAATCTTGGCATTTTCAGGTACTTAGGGAGCTCTAACGCATACTAGAGGGTCCTCAACGTCTTTCAGTACCCATCAACCTAATGTAAATCAGGCATTTCCTCTCCGGCATGCTGCACATCTCAGTAAGACAACACTGGGTTATTTTATTTGTTTGTTCGTTTTGTTTTTTTGCCTGAGATTTCATTGTTCATCTCTGTTAATCAGAGCTCTGGTGGTTTAACTTGCTGTTAGTTTGTTTTAAAACATGAAATTTTTAAGGAGTTAACTAAAACAGACAGTGAAAAATTGGAAGCTACTGTCAGAGTTTCTCTGCTAATGTCTTCGCTTCCTATCTCTGCTGGATAGCAGTGATTTTTCTTAATTCAAACACGTTTATTAAAATGCTAGTCAATTTACTTCACAAACCAAATAACCTTATGTATGGAATTGTCTACATTGCCTGAGGAGTGTATTTTGTAGTCACATAGCGGGGCTGGAGGAGCCAGCCATTTCCAGGGCATGTTGGGAAGCAGCCCCTCCCAGACTGACCCGCAGCCCAGCTGTGTGAAGTCCTGCTGAAGCTGCGAGGGGAAGGTCTGCTTCCTTAGGAGATGCACTTTGGACAGTGTGAATAACTGAGGTTTTATTTACTGCCGAGGAACAAACACATGCTGTATTCTGATCACTGCCCTGGGACCTGGATGCATCATTTTCTGTGATTGCTGTTGCCCAGTCGGATTGCTACTTGGGCAATCTGGCAGAGAGAGAAAATGTTATCTCGTTGCAAATTCTCTTTTTAATTATCAGGGATTTAGAATTCCAATCCAAAAGTTCAAGTTATGCAAATAAATTTAAAAAATGCACAGTGCAAATAAAATCCCCCCAAATCAGTACCTAGTTTTATTTTTCAAAGAGTTTTCAAAATCCAACTCACTTCAGGGTCATTTCTGTGATGCAGCAATGATAATCTTTTGTCATATCATGGAAAAATGTGTAGGCTTGATTTTTTTTCTTTTTTGTTCTAAGGTTATTAGGATGAAAATGTTAATCTTTTTTTGCATTCTAATTATCATTGAAACCAGAGAAATTTGTGGACATGAATGCCCAGTAGCTCTTTTACCCATGGGTATTCAAGTGTTTCACATCTTGCTAATTATCAGAGATAAAAATGTATACCACATTTGTTGAAAAGACAATGTACTACATCTCTTTAAAAATACACTTCATTGAAGACAAGTAGTGGTTCTATAGCATCTTACTATGCTGATGGACAGTGACTGTAATGGTATATGTGGTGGGGACTTCATAATTGGTGGAATCTAGTAACCACAATGTTGTTCATGTAAATGTATATTAATGATACCAAAAAAAAAGCCAAAAAAAAAAAAGAAAATAAGAAGGAATATACTCTACCTATTCTATCATAGTTCTAAATAAATCTTTTTAGAATAGACCCATTTTACTGAAGGAAATCAGTGTGACAGATAAGGGATAGGACAAAATGCTGCTTATGTAGTCATTTTAAAATCCTAACCTGTTCTATTTTATTTGACAATCCTGATCTATGACAATGTGAAATAAAGCAAAGGAGCTTTCTTATGTGTGACTTACTCATAACAACATAACAAATCGATGTGTCATAAAGTTAACTTAAAATTTATTATTTTCTAACCTTTCAAAATAAGAATGTTTGAGTAAATAAAAATGCATGACAATTCTCAGAATGTGAATACAAAATTCCTCTTCTGAATATAAAAATACGGAAAGATAAGTTCAGATTTAGAAACAATGTTTCCACAGAATAAGGTACCTGATAAGAGAATAAAGCTTGGAAAAGGTAGTAAGCAAGCATAAATAATACATAAATTCCCCCTAGTATGACCTCGAAACTGCAGTAGGAATCACTAACAGCTTAATGTGATTTTACAATAAAACTTTCTAACTGAATTATTTAAAATTCAGTGCTAGAACAACTTGTTAAAAAAGAAAGTCAGCAGTGAACTAAGAAGGAGGAGCCTACTTACCTTGAGCAAAGGCAGTTGATTCCCTGGGGCTTCAGTTTCCTAATTTGTAAAATGGATATGGGAAGGTGTCTGGATCTAAAAGATCCTTTTGAAAGGACTCCCTTCCAAAACTTCCGAGCAAGATTATTAAAATCTATTTTCTGGCGAAACAAACAAACACTTCATTAACCCTTTGAGATTTCACATGCTTTTTGCTATATGGAATGGCAGAAAGTTGAAGTGGAAATGATCTAATTATGAAAGTTATGTATTACTTATAATAGCTTTAGGTCAAACTTTCTTTATGCAGTTAAAATACAGAAATATTCCCAGTAAACTGGGAGTTTTAAAGTACTAATTAGGATCTTTTTCACTTTCGTTCTGTTAGCGCCTATTTCCCTTTATTAAAAAAAAAAAAAGCTTGAAAGAATTTTCCCAGACACTTGCTGACTTCTGAAGCTTAACATCTCTCCAGGTGCATATCAGCAGTAATCAAATTAATTTTGGATAAATGAAAATCTTAAAAATCATAAAAAATATCATCATCATGAGATCTTTAGTTTGGGGTTAAAAAACTTGTGTTCCATCTTTGGATTTAATTTATAAGTGGTGTGAGCTTAGTTATATCGTATAACTGCTCAGAGCCTCAGTTTCCCCATATCTAAAATGATGGGATTGGACTAAATAGTACCCAGGATTCTTTCAGTTATGCCTCTATGTGATTTTATTTTTCTGTAGTTAATAGTTGTTCAGTGGAAGAAGGCTAGACTATTTTAAGTTGGATGATGATTTGTCTGTTGTGTCTGTGAGAAATGGTTAAGAATGTGCCGCTAGAAACAGACTGCTTGGGTTTGAATCCTGCCTTTGTCACTTAATAGATATTTAATTGGGGGAAAGTTACTTAATCTCTCCATTTTTTAGTTTCTGTACTTAACAAAACCTGGATAATAGTAAGATTTACCTCACAGGGTTTTTAGAAGATTAAATGAGTATTACTATTTGTTATTATTAGATGTATATCAGATTTCAATACGGGATCCAGGAACTACACAGGTATTACAGGCAGAAAGGAGTTTGGTAGAGATTAGGTGCTTGTGAAACAGGGCAGGGTTGGAGGAGTGAGGGTCAGGACTAGAGAACTGGCTTAAGACATACACCACAGCTGCAAACGAGAGATCAGTAGGGTGCTGCCCTGCTGTCACACTGAGACCACCTCTCCACATGAAACGTTAAGTCTGGACTGACTCCATGATCTCCCAGCAGAAGAAGCAGGAGGAGGATGATCTCTGACTCAGGCGTTCACAATTTCATATGAACATTCACATTGGTGGAATTTAATTTGCATCCAGAATTCTGGTCATGGAGGTGTCTGGGGAATGCAGCATTTACTTTCCAGGCCCTGCAGGTCAGTAGTACCCATAGAAGGCAGAATGGATGCCCAATGCTGATCAGCTATATCTAGCTCTGGCTGCAGCCTCTTCCCCACGGCCCACAACTCAGATTTTTGAGAACTGACTCTTGCCCAGATATATTATCCATTAAGTGACTTGCCCTAACTGAAATGGTAGAACCTCGGTGATCTGACCCTAGCCTGCGGGCTTGTCTGATATTCTGTATGATTTATATTTTAGAGTTCATGCTCTCAAAGACTTAAAGGAATGAGCCCCATTCAGTCCAACTTTGCACATCATACCAGATGACTTGAAAACCAGAAATACTGTTAGTGAAAATGTTGAGTTTTTGAGGATTTATATCAAACAAGAGGTCTACAAACCATTCTGTTGAATGGTCCTGAGTAGAAACAGAGGGAAAGAAAACATCATTAAAAAGGGCATAAATAACATTCATATCTAGTGTTTATGGTCAATTAAATGCTTTTGATCTTTTCAAATGAGCAAAGACTGATTAGTGAAGAAGTGACTGCTAACATTTGAAAAATGATCACATTGCTGGGCATTGTAGTACGTTTTTTCATACAAAACAAATACTTTTTTGGATTTTTCCAATATTCTAACATAATTCTGCTTCCTAGAATTCCAGAAGATTTGGTAATATTCTACTTATGAAATAAATTGGACATGGGTTCTTAGAAGTATTTTTAGATGTTTTCATTACTTCATTTGTTGAGCACATACTATGTGTTTGATACTGTTTTGTGAGCTGATAATTCATTTAATGAAAAAAAATGCAGTGTCCTACTAATGATAGCACTGTTCTATGGGGAAGACAGGCAATATGTATGTAAGCAAATGAAAAAACAGCATATTTTAAGGGATTCAAAACTACAAAGAAGATAAAAAGATAAAATTGGGATGAAAAGTAAGAGTTTACTTTACCTAGATGGGTGCTGGAAGTGACATCTGAGCTGAGATCAGAGTGATAGGGACATGTGGGAATGATTGATACAAGCAGAGGAAAAAGAAAATACAGAGGCCAGAAATGGGGATGACCATGTTGTGTTCAAAGGTAAGAAAGAAATTCACTGTGGACAGAGGGTGGTGAACAGAGTGGGGAGTAATTCAGGTGAAGTTAGTGAATTAGGTTCAGATCATTAGGACCTTGTGAGCAAGGTAATACATTGGGATTTGACATAAGTTGCTTGGGAAGCTGGATTAGGTTGTTATTAGTAGGGGAATGATGTGACGAATTTTGTTTTACAAAGATCTTTGGCTACGGCAAGAAGAATGGTCACTTGGAAAGTGAGTGTGGAAATGAGGGCTCACCAGGAGTTTGTTAGTTTAAGTGAGAAATGGTGATGTGTTGAATTAAAATTGCAGCAGGGAAAGCAGTGAAAATTGGTCAGATTTTAGAATTAGTTTTGGTGGAACTGACATAATGTACAATGGAGAGGTTTGGGAGTGTGAGAAAGAAAAGGAATTAGGATGACTCCAAGGTTTTAACCTGAGGTACAAGGTAGATAATGAGATGGGAAAGACCGGGGAAAGAGTGACCAGGAAAAGGGCAGAAAATCAAGAATTCTCTCTCAGACACATTAAGTTTGAAATGTGTATCAGACAATCAAGGGGGTGATGAGGAGCAGCTGGATATTTGACTCAAGCTGGGGAGACATGTTGAGGCTGAGTATTCGGGCCTGGAGGCCATCATAATATGGATGGTGTTTGAAGCTATGAGATGGGGTAAGATTACCTAGGGAGACTAGAAAGAATTCAGGGCCAAGAGGGGAACATTGAATAACTGAACCAATCTGGCATAAGAGGAGTCTGGGAAAAGGGGACTGGGAATAGAAACCAATGGGCTAGGAGGAAATTTGGGGAAATTTGATGGTACAGATGCATAGCAAATACAGGGATAATAGAATAAACCAGTTGCATCAAATGCTGCAGGTTACCTAATAAGAGGAAGACAGGTGACCACTGGAGTCGGCAAAAGGAAGGCCATCAATTATCTTAAAAAATAATGGCTTTCAACATGGTGGGGGAAAGTTCAGTTGGTATGAGTTGTACAGAAAGTAGAAAATGAGTATTTCTCTGTGTGACATGGTGATATTTCTCTGTCCCTAAATGTGCAGAGAAATACAAGCAGGGGTCCTTAATGAGGTCAGAAAATTGGTCACTCCAGCTCTTGTCTCCAAAGCTATGTGTGCATGGTTTGAGGCTACTCCTCTGTAGCCTTCCCACATCTTGAATTAAAGATTCGGGCTTAAAATTACTGCCACAAAACTGTTGTTATTCAGAAGAGTAGTGACACAGCCTCATGCTACTACCTTATGGTATATTCCAGCTGTTGATTAATAGAAAAGCACACTATATTTAGTATAATTGAACACTATATTTGGGGCAAGCTCAGGCAATTAAGTAGGCAATGAATGCCCTTGTTTGTAGGTGGCTGATAGAAAATCTGAACAGTTTACAAAAATGAAGTCCTTTCTTCAAATATCCAGCAATTCATTGAATTATGTTGGCATTCCTGGGCCCTAATGCACATAATGAGAGAATCTACTCCATTAAACATGACATCTGGACTGAGAACAAAAACAGAATGTCAGCAGATCTAGTAAAGGTTATGATAATGGTTACAGCCAGTCTGGCTGACAAGGCATGCATGTTCTTTTGACTGCCTGTGGGCAAGCAAGACAATCCTTAAAATCCAAATAAACACATTAACACAAGACAGGCAATGTTTGTGAGACAGCGTCAACTTGCGAATGTCCTGCGTGGACCCCTCTCAGGGGTTGTGAATTTAGGAAAGCATGTTTTGGGATATGTCACTAAATTCACTGAAATGTGGGGCTTTCTTTCCTCTTCCCTATGGAGAGAAGTTGGAAATGTTCAAGGGTTAGTAGCTCGTGCCAAGATGTGGATGTTGACGTCCTACTTGTTTCCTGACTCCCCTTCTGTGAGCATATGTTCAGCCTGGCTCCTCCGCCTTATCTGGAGGAGGCTTCCAGACTGGCTCTGGGCAGAGCGAGGCACTTGCGAAAGAGCACCTGATCCCACTTCATTTCCTATAGCCTGGCTTACTGCCCCAGTCACCAGTGGGAAGCTGGCAACTTGAGTTTTGGCTTCTTCATAAGGAGAGGAACTGCAGTTACTACATATATGAGATTATGCTTGTGGATTAGTAAAGAAGACATCTCAACTTGTTTTGCTAGTATTTGGGCAATGGAGAGATACCCTAAATATTTCTTAATCAAAATAATCACCAGGATGACATGATAATTATCTTCTGTCATCTATATGTCATCACAGATGACATAATGCACATGAAAACAGTTTGTTAACTATAAGGTACACTCTACAGAATTAGTTGTTATTGTGTTAAATTCATATTACCTTAGTGGATAAGAATATTTACTGTAGAATAGGGCTTAAAAATTCAAATGTTTCAAGTCCAGGAAGGCAACATGAATGTTTAGATCAGGATGTGACAGGAGTAGTGGATCCTGTAGAAAACTAGGGATTGCACATCCATCCATAAACACTGTTATGGGGGGAGGAATGATGTAACAAAGCCCTTCCCCCCAAAAAAGACCTTCGTGGGATGGATAGAGCCTGCTAGCTGCCAGCTAGTGACACAATATCATAGAACAATAGAATTTTTCATATGGGATGGACCTTTGAGATTATTTTGTTAATTCTTCATTTCACCAATACAAAAATGGATATCAAGTTTCTTGACCTTTCCTAAAGTCACACAGGTACTAAGAGGCAGAGTTGAGAGTAGAGCTCAAATACCAGGTATCTTTGAAGCTGTGTCAGTCATGGAGGCTGATGAAGCCAAAGACTGGAGGGCTTAAACAGGTGCCATTAGTATTTAAATCCTAGTAGAACAGTGGTCCTGTGGTATGTGCTTTTCTCTTTCCCAGAAGATAATCATCATTCATTACAACACCTGTTTTTAAGCCTTGAGCATAAAACTTTGAACTAAACAATTTCTTCTTTTAAATAATGTCACAGAAGAATATATTCATGGTAGTTAAAACTTGTAAAATCTGTAGAGTATGCAGGAAATTGGGAAAATTTGCACATGCAGGGAGGGGAGTGAGTATAACTAGACAGTAGAGCTATTTATAAATAAAAAGTCAGTGTCAAACAGTAAAGAAATATACTGAATGAATTATTTGTAGCCACACAATATAGACCTCCTACATTGCAAGGAATCTATGACCAATTTTCAGAGGATGTGACTTAAGTAAAAATGTTGTTTTTTAAGAAAAGGAGAACTTTAATGTTGCTGCTTGATGCGTCCATCAGTGAAACCACTCTGAAATATAGTTTTGCATTTCTTGGGAATATTAAACAAGTGCCCAGCCTAAGATGCACCTCTGCAGCTTGGTGAGACTGCGGCATGTGTCAGGAGACTCTCTTAGCAGTAAGGATGAAGTGCAAAAAAGCAAGCTGCAGAAAAAATAGATACAGAATTTCATTTTCATAAAATTCAAAAAACAATCAAAACTGACCAAAACGTTGATTAAAAAAATGCATGTGAATTTAAACTATGAAGAAAAGTAAGACAATAATGTAAAAATGACAGTATCAACATCTGGAGGGAGGAGAGAGGTAGATGCGCTTGGGCAAAGGAGCACAGAGGGCTTACACTTATTGATGGTATTCTGTTAATACTGTGGTGGGTTTATCAGTGCTCTGATTATTAAAAAATAATCTTTATGTAAATTTCAGGAATAAAACCAAGCGTAAAAACTAAAAATAATTGATAAAGAATATTCGAGTAATTGATTTTTTCCTCATTCTTGAATGATAGCAGGGTATTCAATTCTACATTCTGAATTATGTCTATATGCATGTATCTGTATGTATTTAATTTTATTAAGCAATTTTTATTGTGGCAAATATAAAATAGTTTACCGACTTAACCATTTCTAACTGTATACTTTAGTAAAGTATATTCACACTGTTGTGCAGTCCCCAGAATTTTTTTACCTTGAAAAACTGAAACTTTATATCTATCAAACAATCCCTATTTCCCCCCCTTCCCGGCCCCTGGCAACCACCATTCTATTTTCATCTCGCTGAATTTGACTACTTTATGCACCTCATATGAGTGGAATCATACAGTATTGTCTTTCTGTGACCGGTTTATTTCACTTGACATGGTTGCTTCAAGGTTCGTCCATGTTGTAGCATTTGTCAGAATTTCCTTCACTTTTAAGGCTGAATAATATGTCCTTGTATGTACATACCACATTTTTGTTCATCCATTCACCTGTTGATGGCCCCTTGGGTTTCTTCCACCTCTTGGCTATTGTGAATAGCGCTATTGTGAATACAGGTGTGCAAGTACCTCTGAGATCCCACCTTCAATTCTTCTGGATGTATACTTAGAAGTGGAATTGCTGGATCATTTGGTAATTCTGTTTTTGATTTTTGAGGAGCTACCCAACTGTATCACATAGCAGCTGCACTATTTTACATTCCCACCAACAGTGCACAAGGATTCCAATTTCTGTACATCTTTGCCAACAATTATTTTCTGTTTTTGTTTTTGATTGTAGCCATCCTGATGGATGTGATGTGATATCTCATTGTGATTTTGATCTGCATTTCCCTGGCGATCAGTCATGCTGAGTATCTTCATGTTTGCTGGCTCTTTTTGTATCATCTTTCCAGAAGTGTCTATTTAAGTCCTTTGCCTGTTTTTTAATTGAGTTATTTGTGTTTTTTTTTGTTGTTGGGTTATATTCTAAATTCTGCATATTAACTGCTTATCTGATATATGACTTGCAAACATTTTCTCCCATTCCATGAGTTGCCTTTTTGTTCTGTTGATTGTGTCCTTTGATGCACAGAGTTTTTAGTTTTGAGGTGTTCCACTTGTTTGTTTTTAGTTTTGTGGCTTATGCTTTTGGTATCACATCACAGAAATCCTTGCCAAACCCAATGTCATGAAGCTTTCCCCTAAGTTTTCTTGAGAGTTTTATAGTTTTTGGTCTTTTGTTCAGGTCTTTGATCCAATTTGAGTTAGTCTTTGTATATAGTTCAAGGTAAGGGTACAACTTCAATCTTTTGCATATTATTATCCAGTTTTCCCAAAACGATTTGTTGAAGAGATGCCCTTTTCCCATTGAATGGTCATGTCACCCTTGTCAAAAATCACTCCGAGATTAAGATTTGTATTTTGTTGGTATGTCGAAGTTTCATTCAGCTGTTTTTGAGTTTCCATTTCAATGCCTGAGAAGTCAGCTGTCAGTCTCATTGTTTTAGTTTTTCTCTGGTTGCTTTTAAAATCCTTTTACCCTTTCAGGTTCATCATGACAAATGAGGTGTGGATCGCTTCCTGCTACTTTGCTTGAGATTTTTTGGGATACCTAAATCTGAGGATGGGCATATTTCATCAGCTCCCCCAGCAAAATTCTTTTTAGTTAGTACTTCTTTTCCATTCTTTCTAGAATCTTCTTCTGGAAATGTGAGTAGACATGTATTACATCTTCTCAGTCTGAACTTGATGTTTCCTAAATTTCAGACCTCAAATTATCCATTTTTGCCTCTTTGTGTTACATTCCAAGTTCAGTCTTCAGCTCTATCTTCTAGTTCATTAACTTTCTCTTCTGCTATGTCAAATAAGTTATTTTAATCCATCCACTGAATTTCTAATATTATTATATTTTTCATTTCTACTTACAGCTCATCAGATTCATACTTTTGATAGTTTCTGATTCTTTTGTCAGATTCTTTTATTACCTTTTTTTCTTTAAAATTATTTATATTTTATAGTTTGTGTATGATAATTTTAACACCTGCAGCTTTTGTGGGTCTGATTTGTTGTTGGTTGTATGAGTTTCATTCCCACAGAATTGTTCCCTGTTCTGATTTTGCATTTTGCTTGTGAGCTTATGACGGCTGAGTGTTTTATCTGTGAGCATTCTTTGAGGTCTGGGATTGAGGTAATTTCTCCAGAGAGGTTGTGTGTTTGCCTCTGCCAGGCATCTAGGGGCACTTTAATTTGGATTAGATTAATTTAGTTCTCCATTGGAGGTTTTCCAGGCCATAAAAATGATAGAAATTCTGATCCTGCATCTGCTGTGAAGTTAACCTTATTGTTAGGAACCCCCAGGTGAGACTTTTTGTTTCTCTCCACACATTGTCCTCCTTTGTGGGTGCTTTTATTTGTATAATTCACTCTTCTATTGAAGCGTCACCCTTTTTTGGGTACCAGCCTTTTGGAGGATTGTGATCTGACATCTTATCTTTTGGATGCCTTTAGCTTTGTCTTTTAATTTCATATTCATCAAGTTCAAAGCCAGTGACCTGCCCACCCGTTTTTGGAGAGCCACTAGTTTCAGCGCTTTGTTCCCCACTCTGGATTTATTCTTGTCATTTTTGGCACCTGGACGTTTTCCCATTCTTTTCCCAGATCAGATGAATTTAAAGAGATATTTTAAAATCTAGCATATTAAGACTATTTAGTTGGAGGATAGCTAGTCTGCTATAATGCTGGATATAGAATTTCTACTTGGCTTATATATTTGAAACTTATTCAAGTTTAAGTTTCTATGTATTATAATTAGAATCATTTATAATTTAATGTGAGATATCATGTTTCTTCAAATAGAATAGATTATATCCCTTTTTGGATTGCATGGGTAGTGTAAAAATTCACTTTTATGGAACGTTTTGTTATATTCATATTAGCTACTATAATAGATGAACCCTAAAAATCTGCTTAAACACAAGGTGACATTTATTTCTTGCTCATATGAATTCCCTTGGCAGTGGAAAGAGGGTGGTAATTCTGTTGTATGTAGTATTCAGGGACAGAGGCTGATGGAGTCATTGCCAGCTTTAATACACAACCTTCAGATGGCAGAGGGGGAGAACTGCATTACAAGTTGTTTTGGGCCAGGTGTGGAAGCTGTGTATATCACTCCTGCCCTATCCCATTGCCTGGGGCTCAGTTACAGGGCCTATCCCTGAGGGGCTAGAAATGTAGTCCTTGGTTCATGGGAACTTGGGATGGGAGTCTGGATCTTTGGTAGACAGTCTATCCCTACTATATTCCTCATCTCTGGCCACCAAGGATCCATACATGCCCCTCTTCACATACACTGAACACACTAACCCCCTCCTGAGAGGAGAAAACCTGAAATCTGTTCCAGTGACGCATCCAGCTCGCAGTCAGGGATCTCTCTGTGGTCAGTCCTTTCCATCAGGCCCACAAATGGTCTCCTATGGTCTTCAGCAGGTGCAATAAGAGGTAAGAGTGTTCCTGGGAGTTCCTTAGATGTGAGTGTGCCTTACATGAGCCTCATGAATTAGTCTGTCAGTTATACTGTATCTTCTCTGACCCCACCTATTTTTCTTAGTTCTCTGTAACCTCCCTCTTCTCTCTTCACTTTCCAAAAAAAAAATCCTTGCTGTTTTACCCTAGTCACTTTTTCTGTCAGCTCTTTTGGTGCTAAGCATACTCAGCAGTTTCTTTGAAGTGGAGTAAATGCTGATTTCCTCTGTGTCATGGGGTCCCTCAGCAGGGGTTTTGCATCCCTGAAGTGCTTTCATTTAGTAAGGCAACATTCTGCTTCCAATCGTTTTTATTTACCTGGACGCACACCTCCTGTGAGTGTAGTTGAGTCAGGACAGGTTCTCAGTTCCAGCTGCCATTCTGCATGGAAACACCAATCTCCTTTGCCTCTGGCCACATAGCCAAATGTGGCTTGTGATTCCATTTTCTTGAAATCCTGTCTAAGTGGCTCATCTCTCTCAGAGCTCCCAAGCCCTGCCCCAGTACTTCACATATATCTGAAACCTCATAATGGACGTGGTTGAGATCTTGCCTCTACAGGGTGCCCCACTTCCTACTCCTGTAAAGCAGTGTGTAAAAAACAACTAAAACTCAGTTCCTTTGGGAAGAGGTATTACCTAGTTCCATATGCCAGAATACCTGAGTCTCAGCTCTTGCCCACATAGGATAACCTAACACTTACTTAGTGCTCTTTTGTGTTTTACGATGTGATGATGAGGTATTTATTGGAATTATTTCTATTAAATGAAAATGTCCCACATGATTATTTTTGTAGCCCTGAGAAATAAGGAAAATAAGAATGGTGTTTGGAAAGAAAATCCTATATCAAATCATCAGTTATTTTTTTCCACTACATAGACATGTCATTTTTCCATAATGTAGCTAACAACAGGCATGCAGCATGTGGAGCCGATAGACCAGCAGCTGGGATAACATGCCTGGAAGCATGATTCTGAGGCAAAAGCAGAACTGTTTTAGATAAAATGAAAAATTGGTCCTCACATGGAAACAAACCTGAATTTAGATGTGGGGAAGTTGGGGTTCCTATGGCCAGGATTCTCACTGAACTTAAACCACCTGATGATGTAACTGGCCTGTTGCTAGGCTACCACTTCCACACCTTTAGGCAATAAGCTATTATTTTGCTATACAGAGAGCTCGGCCCAGTGCTCTGTGCAGAGGCAGAGACGCTGGTGCTGGACCTATCGCCGGGAGAACAAGCCGAGTAGTAAACCCTTCCACCCCAAAGAACGTTCTGCTGTCAATTTCTTTGGTTACATTGAATCCATAGTGAACTTTCCTGGGGCTGAAACCCATTGGCAAGACATTAGGAATATGAAAACCAGATCATTTGGTATTCAAAGACTGTATCCTATTCTGTTTTCTGCACCCTGTGCTTAAGATTCTTCTGGGTCAATTTATAAACTTCAGCCCTACTTGGGTTTGTAAGGTCAGAATCATGCTGAGAATTTTAGGAATGCCACCTGGAGCTTTTGTATTCTAGGACAGAAGGGAAAGAGCCTGTCTCTATGATTACTTTTATTTCTGGAACCACCTCTTTCCTGTCATCTCTCCCCTCTCCCACCCATAGTACTATAAAGATGGCAGAAAGGCAAGATGTATAACTAAGTTTGCAGGGAAAAAAAAAAGGCTAATCTTTACTCAGCTGAAGGGAATTGCTAAGCAATCAGAAGTTAACTAATGAGCACAAATAGACCATCTATTCTTGAAGATGCAGTGAAGAAAAACACCTAAAATAAACTCTGCGGGAGGAGAAGAGAAGAAATAAGAGATTCACACTTCCCCATACTCTTCATTTCCAAACTATTGAGAGAAAAGTGAGGGGTTATTTGAAAAATTGAGAAGTTAAGCTTAAATAAATTAATTATTTTGATGAAGGGAGGCTGTTGATTAAATAAAAATATGGCAAAATATAGAAGAGTTCCAGGAAGACAAGTGAGAAAATGTGAGAAAATGTGTTTTACATAAATGTCCTAATCATCTGAAACTTAAAACTGTTTAAAGTGTCATTTTAAAAGTTATCAGGAAAAAGAGCTGTTGTTAAAGATGAACATTCTAAAACATTAAGCCAAAAAAGAAAAAAAAAACCAAACTTGTTCATCTGACAATTGGTGTCAAGCTTGATTTATCTTCTTCCAAAACTATTTAACAATTCAAGAGATAAATTTAAAGTGAAATCTTGAAACTTTTGAAACTCTATTTGGGAAGATGTATTATTGCACTGATAGTAACCATTTATCTAAATATTTTCTTAGAATTGTTACCTCTTCCCTCAGCTGCCCAAATCACTTAGTGGGATGAATGCCTGCTGGCTGCTCAGCTCCTAGGCTTTTGTTCATTCTGAAGAATTGGGATGATGAGGGGAGAAGTGAAGAGAACGCAGCAGGGCAGGCTGGACCCACGCGCCCGAGTGATAGGGGAGAGGGGAAGCAGAACCCACCAGGACCCGAGCTGCAGGGAGAGGTTTGAAGAGACAGAACAGCCTTAGGATATGAGCAAAGAAGAAAGGAGAGGAAAGGGGAATTTCAGCAGTGTGACTGGGAGTTTAAAATTGGCTTGTCTTTGAAATACTTTGAGGTGCGTAAGTAAGTACTGGAATTCACCTCCCCTATACATTTTAGCTATTCCTTCCGTGCAGCTGAGGGGCCACAGTGCCACACGGAAACCTCTCCTGTGTTTTAGGTTATTGTTAAGCAGCAGTCCCCATGAGGGACTCTTATAATGGTGATCTTGATAGCAGTACCATAACTTATGGACAAAGTCATAACTGAATTACCTAAATACATTGAATGTCCAATGATAATTTGAAAATACTTGGTTGTTTTCTCATTGTCTTCTCCAGAAACATAATTAAATAAGGTTAAATGAATTGGCTCTTGTAGTTACTTGTTAGACAGTGAGTAAAGGGTAAGAGATAATTGTTTTTACACATTTCTTAGTATCTTACTAGGACACTTCTATAGTGAATTATATCACTTATTTGGGTATTTGTTAAGAGGCAAGAAAGGAGTAAAGTTGGGAATATGACTGTTACAATTCCATTAAAGTATTTTTCTGGTTTCTTAAGGCCTCTGGGCTCTATATTTCTTAGGCACTGAAAAGTTTGCTACTTGAGCAATTCTTTGGGAATGTCTGGGCCTCAATCCAGACACCTGCAGGGCTGCCTCATGCAAAACAGAGAAATACAGGTGATTTATCTTTGGTACTTTCCTGTTGGGTGTCCCTGGTTTCTTGCTGTGCCTCAGCCATCAAGGATTATCTTGCCATTTGAAAACTGCCTTCAGTGCCACTACGGGTGAGTGAATGTGACCCTGCAGGAATAAGTTTTTTGGATAGCAGACCCTGTAAGACTCAAAAGCTTTTACTAAGAAACATCATTCATTCTTTCATCTATTCATTCATTCAATTCCTGTACAGTGAGGTGGCAGTAATAATGAGTTCACACTTTCTGAGCACTCAGCACATCCCGGGAACTGTTCTAGGTATTTCACATGTATTGTAAGTTCATTTCACCTTCACAACTCTGTGAGACAGGAGCTGTTATTAAGTAATTGACCCAGGACTGGACAGGCAGCTTGACTCCAGGGCTGCTGACTTCTCTGCACTTATTTCTCGTATCAGGCAGTGTGATAGTTACCGAGGAAGCCACAATGAGCAAGACACGGTCCTCCACAGGCAAAGTTGAACTCACTTTTATCAGTCCCTATCTTACATTTGACACACTATTTCAAAGCCATTTTTTCTGGCTGGGGAGCAGGAGTCAGGTAGTGATTAGGTAGATCTCTAGTGATAGCCTAATGGTGAAGGTATGGAAGCTTGCTTTGGAGGGTGCCTTATGCAGAAATTAAAGTACTTCATATAATCCTTGCTTTATTTTCTGCATTTCCAAGTTTTCTAAAAATAGTGTTAGTGACATATGTATGAGATGATAAGTTCAGTGTTCAGAATTGTTTCAATAAAATATCTAGTTTTGATTCTCAGTAATTCTTTTGAAATCACTATTTCTCAGGTGCTTATGAAAAAAATAATTACTACATTTGGTGCAATCAGATCAATATCCACGAGATAAAGTTTCAAATGCATTAAAGTTATTCCAATGTTAAGCCTTTCTACATTAGGCATTTGTTTTCCAGAAGAAAACAGGCAAATATATTTGACTTTTGTGGAAACTATTTGACTTCACAATCTCCCCTAAGAAAGACATTGGCATGATGCACTCTGTCGACAGCAATGTTTGTCGGCCTTGGCTACATATTTTAGTCACCTGAAGAATTAAATAATTCTGTTTTCTGGGCTCATCCACAGTTTCTTATTTAATCAGTCTAGGGTAGAGCCCTCACTTAAGAAATATTTACAAATACCGGAGGGAATATTGATATGTCAAAGGCTACTGGATTAGGGTATGAAATTACTTAATGTCCCTCTCTCCATGTCTCCTTTTGATGTCTTTCCACTCTTCAAACTATACACCAGTTAATGAAAACCTATTTTTAAAAATGAGGCAAGAAATAAATTCCAAATAACAATGATTTATAAGTGATCAATAATTTAATACTTTGCTCATTTTTAATATTTAAGGCAGAGCTAAATGGCATCATTAGAATCAAAATCAAATTATAGCACAGCTGTGTTAATTACAAAAACAAATCAAAGCATTTGTCCTCCTCATTTGGCTTCCTTATTGTGAGGCAGGCATTTCTTTTCTTTTCCTTTTTCTTTTTTTTTAATTTTGCTATTATTAATGTACAGTTACATGACCAATATTATGGTTACTAGACTAACCCTATTAGCAAGTCCCCACCACATACCCCATTACAGTCACTGTCCATCAGCATAGTAGGATGCTATAGAATCACTACTTGTCTTCTCTGTGTTGTACTGCCTTCCCTGTATGCCCCCCTGCCCCACCGCTACATTATGTGTGCTAATCGTAAAACCCCTTTTTCCCCCTTATCACTCCCTTCCCACCCATCTTCACCAGTTCCTTTCCCTTTGGTAACTGTTAGTTCATTCTTGGGTTCTGCGAGTCTGCTGCTGTTTTATTCCTACAGTTTTTTCTTTGTTCTTATACTCAACAGATGAGTGAAATCATTTAATACTTGTCTTTCTCCACCTGGCTTATTTCACTGAGCATAAAACCCTCCAGCTCCATCCATGTTGTTGCAAATGGTAGGATTTGTTTTCTTCTTATGGCTGAATAATATTCCATTCTGTATATGTACTACATCTTCTTTATCCATTCATCTACTGATGGACACTTAGGTTGCTTCCATTTCTTGGCTATTGTAAATAGTGCTGCTATAAACATAGGGGTGCATATGTCTTTTTCAAACTGGGCTGCTGCATTCTTATGGTAAATTCCAAGGAGTGGAATTACTGGATCAAATGGTATTTCTATTTCGAGTTTTTTGAGGAACCTCCATACTGCTTTCCACAATGGTTGAACTAATTTATATTCCCACCAGCGGCATAGGAGGGTTCCCCTATCTCCACATCCTTGCCAACATTTGTTGTTCTTTGCCTTTTGGATGGTGGCCATCATAATTGCTGTGAGTTGATATCTCATTGTGGTTTTAATTTGCATTTCTCTGGTGATTAGAGATGTGGAGCATCTTTTCATATGCCTGTTGGCCATCTGAGTTTCTTCTTTGGAGAAGTGTCTGTTCAGCTCCTCTGCCCATTTTTGATTGGCTTACTTGCTTTTTGTTTGTTGAAGTGCATGAGCTCTTTATATAATTTGGATGTCAACCCCTTATCAGATATGTCATTTATAAATATATTCTCCCATACTCCAGGATGTCCTTTTGTTCTGTTGATGGTGTCCTTTGCTGTACAGAAGCTTTTTAGTTTGATATAGTCCCACTTGTTCATTTTTGCTTTTGTTTCCCTTGCCCAGGGAGATATATTCATGAAGAAGTTGCTCATATTTATGTCCAAGATATTTTTGCCTGTGTTTTTTTCTAAGAGTTTTATGGTTTCTTGACTTACATTCAAGTCTTTGATCCATCTTGAGTTTACTTTTGTGTGTGGGGTTAGACAATAATCCAGTTTCATTCTCTTACATGTAGCTGTCCAGTTTTGCCAACACCAGCTGTTGAAGATGCTTTCATTTCCCCATTGTATATCCATGGCTCCTTTATCATATATTAATTGACCATATATGCTTGGGTTTATATCTGGGCTCTCTAGTTTGTTCCATTGGTCTATGGGTCTGTTCTTGTGCCAGTACCAAATTGTCATGATTACTGTGGCTTTGTAGTAGAGCTAGAAGTCAGGGAGCATAATTCCGCCCACTTTATTCTTTCTTCTCAGGATTGCTTTGGCTATTCAGGGTCTTTTGTGGTTCCATATGAATTTTAGAAGTATTTTCTCTAGTTCATTGAAGAATGCTGTTGGTATTTTGATAAGGATTGCATTGAATCTGTAGATTGCTTAGGCAGGATGGCCATTTTGACAATATTAATTCTTCCTATCCATGAGCAGGGGATGTGTTTCCATTTATTGGTATCTTCTTTAATTTCTCTCATGAGTGTCTTGTAGTTTTCAGAGTATAAGTCTTTCACTTACTTGGTTCGGTTTATTCCTAGGTATTTTATTCTTTTTGATGCAATTGTGAATGGAATTGTTTTCCTGATATCTCTTGCTGTAGTTCATCATTAGTGTATAGAAATGGAACAGATTTCTGTGTATTAATTTTGTATCCTGCAACTTTACTAAATTCAGGTAATAGTTCTAGTAGTTTTGGACTAGATTCTTTAGGGTTTTTTACGTATAATATCAGGTCATCTGCAAACAGGGAGAGTTTGACTTCTTCCTTACCAGTCTGGATGCCTTTTATTTCTTTGTGTTGTATGATTGCCATGGCCAGTACCTCTAGAACTATTTTGAATAAAGTGGCAAGAGTGGGCATCCTTGTCTTGTTCCTGATCTTAAAGGAAAAGCTTTCAGTTTCTCGCTCTTAAGTATAATGTTGGCTGTGGGTTTGTCATATATGGCCTTTATTATGTTGAGGTACTTGCCCTCTGTATCCATTTTGTTGAGAGATTTTATCATGAATGGATGTTGAATTTTGTCAAATGCTTTTTCAGCATCTATGGAGATGATCATGTGTTTTTTGTCATTCTTTTTATTGATGTGGTGGATGATGTTGATGGATTTTCGAATGTTGTACCATCCTTGCATCCCTGGGATGAATGCCACTTGATCATGATGGATGATCTTTTTGATGTATTTTTGAATTTGGTTTGCTAATATTTTGTTGAGTATTTTTGCATCTTTGTTCATCAGAAATATTCGTCTGTAATTTTCTTTTTTTGTGGTGTCTTTGCCTGGTTTTGGTGTTAGTGTGATGTTGGCCTCATAGAATGAATTTGGGAGTATTCCCTCCTCTTCTGCTTTATGGAAAACTCTAAGGAGGATGGGTATTAAGTCTTCACTTAATGTTTGATAAAATTCTGCAGTGAAACCATCTCATCCAGGGGTTTTCTTCTTAGGTAGTTTTTTGATTACAAATTCAATTTCTTTGCTGCTAATTGTTCTATTCAGATTTTCTGTTTTTTCTTGGGTCAGCTTGGAAGGTTGTGTTTTTCTAGAAAGCTGTCCATTTTTTCTAGGTTATCCAGTTTGTTAGCATGTAATTTTTCATAGTATTCTCTCATAATCTTTTGTATTTCTATAGTGTCCATTCTGATTTTTCCTTTCTCATTTCTGATTCTGTTTATGTGTGTAGACTCTTTTTTTCTTGATAAGTCTGGCTAGGTGTTTATCTATTTTGTTTATCTTCCCGAAGAACAGCTCCTGCTTTCATTGATTCTTTCTATTGTTTTATTCGTCTCAATTTTCTTTATTTCTGCTTTAATCTTTATTATGTCCCTCCTTCTACTGACTTTGGGCCCCATTTGTTCTTCCTTTCCTAGTTTCATTAATTGTGAGTTTAGTATGGTCATTTGGGATTGTTCTTCTTTCCAGAGAGAGGCCTGTATTGCAATATATTTCCCTCTTAGAAAGCCTTTGCTGTGTCCCACACATTTTGTGGTGTTGAATTATTGTTGTCCTTTGTCTCCATATATTGCTTGATCTCTGTTTTTATGTCGTCATTGATCCATTGATTATTTAGGAGCATGTTATTAAGCCTCCATGTGTTTGTGGGCTTTTTCATTTTCTTTGTGTAATTTATTTCTAGTTTCATACCTTTGTGATCTGAGAAGCTGGTTGGTACAATTTCAAACTTTTTGAATTTACTGAGGCTCTTTTTGTGGCCTAGTATAAGATCTATTCTTGAAAATGTTCCATGTGCACTTGAGAAGAATGTGTATCCTGTTTCTTTTGGATGGAGTGTTCTGTAGATGTCCGTTAGGTCCATCTGTTCTAATACGTTTTTCAGTGCCTCTGTGTTTTTACGTGTTTTCTCTCTGGTTGATTTGTCCTTTGGAGTGAGTGGTGTGTTGAAGTCTCCCAAAATGAATGTATTGCATTCTATTTCCCCCTTTAATTCTGTTAGTATTTGTTTTACATATGTAGGTGATCCTGTGTTGGGTGTATAGATGTTTATAATAGTTATATCCTCTTGTTGGACTGATCCCTTTATCATTATGTAATGTCCTCTTTGTCTCTTGTGACGTTTTTTTGTTTTGAATTCTATTTTGTCTGATGCAAGTACTGCAACTCCTGCTTTTTTCTCCCTATTAGTTACCTGAGATGTATTTTTCCATCCCTTTACTTTGTCTGTGTATGTCTTTGGGTTTGATGTGAGTCTCTTGTAGGGAGCATATAGATGTGTCTTGTTTTTTTATCCATTCAGTGACTTAATGTCTTTTGATTGGTGCATTCAGACCATTTACATTCAAGGTGATTATCAATAGGTATGTACTTATTGCCATTGTAGGCTTTAAATTTTTGATTACCAAAGGTTCAAGGGTAATTCCCTTACTATGTAACAGACTAATTTAACTCACTTCATATGTTATTACAAACATAACTTAAAGATTCTTTCTTGTTTTTTTTCCTTCTTTTTCTTCCTCCTCCAGTCTTGTATGTTATGAATCATATTCTGTACTCTTTCTCTCTCCCTTGGGTGACATCTATTTAGTCTTAGGAATACTTCCATCTATAGGAGTCCCTCCAAAATGCATTGTAGAGGTGGTTTGTGGGTGGTGAATTCTCTTAGCTTTTGCTTTCTGAAAATTGTTTAATCCCTCTTTCAAATTTAAATGATAACCTTGCCAGGTAGAGTATTCTTGGTTTAAGGCCCTTCTGCTTCATTGCGTTAAATAGATAATGCCACTCCCTTCTGGCCTATAAGGTTTCTTTTGAAAAATCTGATGATAGCCTGATGGGTTTTCCTTTGTATATGATCTTTTTTCTCTCTCTAGCTGCTTTTAAAAGTCTGTCTTTATCCTTGATCTTTGCCATTTTAATTATTATATGTCTTGATGTTGTCTTCCTTATGTCTCTTGTGTTGGGAGATCTGTGAATCTCAGTGGCTTAAGAGACTATCTCCTTCCCCAGATTGGGGAAGTTTTTAGCAATTACCTCCTCAATGACACTTTCTATCCATTTTTCTCTCTCTTCTTCTGGTATCCTTATTATGTGAATATTGTTCCATTTGGATTGGTCACACAGTTCTCTCAATATTCTTTCCTTCTTAGAGATTCTTTTTTCTTTTAGTGCCTCAGCTTCTTTGTTTTCCTCTTCCCTAATTTCTATTCTATTTATCGTCTCTTCTACTACATCTAATCTGCTTTTAAGTCCCTCCATTGTATGTTTTATTTAAGATATGGAATTTCTTAATGATTGAATCTCCGTCTTAAATTCATTCCTGAGTTTTTGAATATTTTTCTGTACCTCCATAAGCATGTTTATGATTTTTATTTTGAACTCTCTTTCAGGAGGATTGGTGAGTTCAGTTTCATTTGGCAGTTTTTCTGGGGTTTGTGAGATTTTGGTCTGTACTATGTTCTTTTGACATTTCATATTTCTGTGTGGTGCCCTCTATTGCACAGAAGCTCCAGTCTCTGGAGCTGCTTAGCCCCTAGAGTGAAGTTGGTGGTCATAGGGGAGCAGAGCTGGTGCCTGGGGGAGGAAAGATCTGTTTCCTGACTCCCGTCTGCCCTGCCTGTCTTCAGTATCACAGCCAGTGTGCCGAGCACACAGGTGTAAGCCTCTGTGCTTGGCGTCTCTAGCTGTTGCAGGGGGGGCTCCCTCTGGCTGGCCTGACGCCAGAGCAGTGACTGCCGGTTTGCGAGCCACCACTCTCAGGCCAGAAGGAAGGCTCAGCAGGCTGCGTATCACAGTGGAGGGCCTCGGAGCTGAATAGCCAGCCAGGAGTATGGAGTGTGTCTGAAGCTCCCCAAAGTTCCCAATCTGCTGGGCAGAGCACGCCCAGACAGCCTTGTCCCCCTATCCCTTCTCCCATGCAGCAAGCTCTGTGCAAACCCCACACCTTCAGCATCCCTCTTGCTGCTAGGAAGCCTCTCATCCCACCTGTCTTTTCCTTGTCTCAGAGTGGCCCATGTGGATCCTGTCCTCCACAAACAGCCAGAATCTGTCTCCCAAGCACTCCGCCTGTCCCAGCCCCCCATCCTCCAGAGCACCACACAATGTAGGTTTCTGTTCACAAAGCAGATCTCCAGGGATAGGTGTTCAGCAGTCCTAGGCTTCCACCCCCTCCCCCGCTCTGTTTCTCTTCCTCCCACCAGTGAGCTGGGGTGGGGGAAGGGTTCGAGTCCTGCTGGATCACGGCTTTCTTATGTTACCCTGTTTTGTGAGGTCTGCTCTGTTTGTGAGGTCTTTATGTAGTCTGGTGTAGCCATCTTTCCTGTTGCTGTTTTAGGGTTACTTGTATTAACTATATTTTCACACTATCTGTGGTTTTGGGAGGAGTTCTCTGTCTCACCTCTCACACTGCCATCTTGAATCTGTCCTCGGCAGGCATTAATTTTTTTTTCTTACACTGTCTCAAATCCCTTTCCCCCTCATTCCATTTAACATTTTTTTGGTGTACAGAGCTTGACCGTTATTGTGGCTTTCTCAAGGTCTTTCACATACTCTGCATTCCTTATCTGCAATAAGGTGAGGCATGATGAGTGAGGAAGATTAAAAACAAACTTTAATGATATATACCCTCACTTTTGGATTTAATCTGTGCCTGAAGATACTGTGACCTAAATTACAAAATACAGTTTCAGAAAAGGCAGCTGCTCAGGTTCCCACTTAGCATTTCAAATTGAACTCCATGGAATATGGAACAGGAGAAATTACTTACGATCTATTCAGTTGCCAACCCTTCCTTTGGGCTGAAAACAATATGCATTTGTATTCTTGTATTCTATTGTGCTCTTCCATCTTTCACCAACCCTTAGGACAGTGAGAGAGTTGGAAGGAAGGAAAGAGATGCTTGCTAAGCATCCAGGTTCTAGGCAGAATGAATAATGTGAATAAAATGCATGTTTAGCCCAACAGTCCTCCTTAAGTGGTTCATAAATAAATAGTATACAAGAATAGATTTTGTATGGTGCCGTTATTTTTATTCAAAAGTGTAGATACATCGATATATAATATCTAAAAACACAAATTGCTTTACTTTCTGTCAGGAAACCCTATTAGCAGTTATGGAAAAGAAACTGGGTGTGAAATGATTATTATGTAGAGGCCAAGAATATGCCTTGAAGCTATAACAGTTTTCATCATTACGAAAAACTGTTAAAAATAAAGCAGTTTTGGTGATTAGTCATATCATGACCTTTTCTATCTAAGTCAAGCTATCTCTATAAACACAGAGAAAGTAGAAAATTAGTGACTTGCTCTGAAAAACTATCAGGATCCTTGAAAAACGTTCAGCCTCATTTTTAATACAGTCTTCAGAATGGAAACTGATACCATGAAGGTATTACATTTACCTTTCCTTTTTAATGTTTAATAATGAAAGTATTGATCTCTTTCATAATATCCTTTACCACTACTGTATTTCACAATTTGGTGTCACTGGAATATCACAATCATAACACTGGAATATCATGTTTCCATAAGTGGGTATGATACTCTACAGCTAATGTTTACTGTTAAAGTAACGATTGGCAATTTCTATGATCATGCACCAGTGCGTTAGATAGTTAATTTTGAGTGGAATCAATAAAGCAAACCAGGTATAATTTTGGTGGAAGAATTTGCTTTCAGAAGTGATATTTTCAACCTGCCTTAAAAATTGCTGCCAAAGCCATTATTCTTCACCTAATGAGAGACTTTCCTGTACTCTTAATGAATCAGGCCATTCTCCAGTGCAGTGCTCAATACTGACTTGTAGACTGTGCTGTTCCAGACCCGAATTGAAATTCATCAATGCCTGTCTTGTTGGTAAAATCATTAGGAAGCAATGCATTATTAAAAAGTTTTTCAGACACACAGGGCTTTGGATTGCTATTGATAACAAATGTGGCTAATGTTTTCCTGAAAAACAGCCATAATGAAAAGTCATGGAGCTAAAGCTTTAAGCAGTTTGATACCATGGGGCAGACTGTGTAATTACTTCTGATAGATATGAACTTTGAGTGATAGCTTTTTTGCCCATTACCTAGAAGCTCATAGGAGCTGGAGCAGCAGTGATGGCATCTCCAGAAAAAATATTGTAATATTGAATTTCTTTCCCACAAGAAATTTTGTAGAGTTAAAGTCTTTTAATTTGTATGAGCTGTTCTGTCTCTTGAAGAGTACTAGGAGCAGAGGTCAGTGGATAAATAGAGCCCTTCAGTTGCTGAGTTTGAAGTCTGTTGATTTTATGAGCACCTGGTAAGGAAAAGCAACATAGCTATAAAAAACCACAACAATTTCAAATATTGTCTTGTGTTTTCCAAGACACGCAGTTGCTCTACTCCTTGTGCTGTCTCTGGCTTTTACACATTTGACCTGATGTTTTCAAAGCTTCAGTTTTGGTAATCAACATTTTTGTTGTTGTAGATTTAAAGATTTTACTTTTGTATTTTCATGTGGGATTCCACTGTGATGGTGAAGGATTTTATTCATTTGCTTAGCTATATTTTGCCCTGATATTTACAGTTTAAAAGGCTTTTATCATACCCCAAACTCATCCAGCCACAAAATGATTATCAGTTAGCTGACCTGGGATTAGTGAACACAAAGCAGATGTTCAAGCAAAACCTTTGCTTATTAATTATAAAATTCCCTCTGAGTGAATTTGGACTTCATTTATAATTAGCAGAGTTTGGTAGAAAGCCGAAAGTTTGTTTGGAGGAGTCTAGTGGAAAGATGTACTGAGTTCTTACACCATGTTAGAGGCTGCAATTAGAAGGCTTGGTGAAAAAAGAAGTTAGTGACATAGTGGCAGTTTGTAGAATACTCAACCTTTCCTATGGCTCAGATGTCCTGATGTTTTCTATCTTATACTATTTCAAAAACAGACATTTAAGTAACTGACATTATATTTTAGCATTCATATATGCCAAGCTCTGTCTAAGCACTTTATATGTATTAACTAACTTAATTCTTCTGACAGCCCCGAGGGTAGGTATTATGATTGCCCTTTTTTAAAGAAGACGGTTATCCTGTCCTGCTCTTGTGCACATTGCTTTACATGGAGCAGTAGTGGGGCACCATGGGGCAAGATTTTAGTCATGTCCATGATTAGAGTTCAGATATGTTTGAAGGAGAGTAAGGAACTTGTTGGGATTTGAAATGAGGCAATTGGGCTCCAGAGCACCGGGTCTGAACGCTATACTCTGCGATATAACCTTTTGAAGCATTCTAGGTTTTACATAAGAAAGTCAATACAAATGAGGAAACTGATATGTAGGCTTAAAAAATTTTGAATGTACCTAAATAACTCATTTTTGGAAAAGCAGACTGGAATTCAGGTCTCCTAAGTCAGGCAGTGTAGGGTGGGGATGGAAGCTGGGAATGTGGCTCTTGTGTGGCTGTGTTGATGTGAAGCCTGTTGGGTGTGAAAGACCCCTGGTGCCATGCCTGCCTCTGCGCTGTTTAGTTAGATGAGCTAGATCAGCTTAGCCCCTCTTGGATTTAATTACTACTCCTTGAACCAAAAGTCAAACAAAATAATCTTATATTTCTTTTTATTTTTTATTTTTTTATTAAGGTATCATTGATATACACTCTTACGAAGGTTTCACAAGAAAAACAATGTGGTTATTACATTCACCCTTATTATCAAGTCCTTCCCCATACCCCATTGCAGTCACTGTCCATCAGTGTAGTAAGATGCCACAGAGTCCCTATTTGTCTTCTCTGAGCTACACTGTCTTCCCCGTGACCCCGCACACACCATGTGCACCAGTCATGATACCCCACAATCCGCTTCTCTTTCCCTCCCCACCTGTCCTCCCCACCCCTCCCCTTTGGTAGCCACTAGTCCCTTCTTGGAGTCTGTGAGTCTGCTGCTATTTTGTTCTTTCAGTTTTGCTTCGTTATTATACTCCACAAATGAGGGAAATCATTTGGTATTTGTCTTTCTCTGCCTGACTTATTTCACTGAGCATAATACCCTCTAGCTTGATTTTGTTTTCCTTGCCTGAGGAGATGCGGTTGCAAAAAACTTGCTCATGTTTATATTCAAGAGATTTTGCCTATATTTTCTTCCAAGAGTTTTATGGTTTCATGACTTACATTCAGGTCTTTGATCCATTTTGAATTTACTTTTGTGTGTGGGGTTAGACAATAATCCATTTTCATTCTCTTGCATGTAACTGTCCAGTTTTGCCAACGCCAGTACATTTCTTTTTTTATTAAACTCTGATTTTAGGTTCACAGCAAAATTGAAAGCACAGAAATTTCCTATAGACCCTGAACCCCATATATGCATCTCTAAGCCTTTTCACTTCTAAAATTCTATGATAGAAATTTAGTCTTTGTATTTTTTTTAGGATCTCTTAAGTTCTCACCTGTCTTGAGTTAGCCATTTATGTAAAAGAGGACAGTAAAGTTTTCTAAAGGTGGGTAATTTTATTTGAAAAATAGTCATCCAATGTCAGGTAGAAATTTGGACCATGAAGTTTTTTTCCTTAGTTAAATGAAAACATGGAAGTTTGGTTTAACAAAGGCAAATTGTAAATCATAAGTAGAAAGGAAAAGCATTAACTTATTTGTGAAACTTACCCTTTTAAAAGTGAGATTTTAACATAAAGTACCTCAGAATCTTTGTACGCTGTAGCAGATACCTGCAAGTTAATATAAAAACACTCTTTCCCCTATCCTGCTTTCATTCCTCCTTCCTAGCACCTCTCAGTACGTGCAGATGTGTCGCTTCTGTGCATACTTATTCACTGTCTACTCCCCACTAGAGTGAGAGTTCCATGAAGCTGGTGCCTGGTTTACATGCACAACATTTCTGCTCTCAAGAGCACAGGTCAGCAAACTTTTTCTGTAAAGGGCCACACAGTTAATATTTCAGGCTTGATGGTCTGGGCTGCCCCTACTCAGCCTGGAGGCTGTGGCCTGGGAGCAGCACAGAGAACACCGAAGTGCTGCAGGGTCCCAGTAAAGCTCTGTTTACAGAGGCAGGGAGTGGGCTGGATTTGGTTGGCAGGTCACAGTTTGCTAAGCACTGATCTAAAGCAGGTCCTGCCCCACAGAGGCTCAATAGCTATTTATTGATATTAGTAAGCTAAAAGAGCAACATTCATATTATGATGAAAAGCATTTTAAGAATTCTAATGATTCTCCATGTATCCTTAGCCCTCTCCAGACAAAAGCTCTCCCCTCCCCGGGAGACATATTCCTCCCCGACACATTCTTTTCTGCAAGACTTCATTTGTGTGCCATTTGGTTTTGTAGACCCTGCCAAGGTTGGATCAGCTCCCTATTCGCCTTCAGTAAGTGTCCTTTCTCTTGTTTTCCTGTCTTATCTTAAAGCCTATCTTTTTATGAACAGCCTTTAATGATTTTTTTTTCTCTTGACATTTCCACTTTCTAAGCTTGTACTGTTGCCCCAAGAATCATGTTCCTGGCTTGAATGATTTCTTTCGTGTAGAATTTTGGACTTTGAAACTATCATATATACCTTCGTGATTCAAACAAATTCACAGAAATTCTTCAGAGTTCTGATTTAGGCTTCATTGTGTTTTTAAAAGGCTTGGTTTAAAATTGGGAGGCCCTTTAGGAACATTTAAACACTTTTTTTTTTAATTAAAAAAAATGAGCAGAGAATGAAAGCAGTTCCAGAAATCTAAGGATTTTCCATACTGCTTTTTAGTCCACATTTTCAGGTTCTTTGTAAAATTTAGTTGGCCAGGAACTTAAAATAAAATTAAAATTTAATCGTCATAGATGTTAGGCCTGTGGTTTGGTTTTCCCCTAACTTTCCCGTTAATAAGTCAGTCTGTTAGTATTTCATGGATGCTGGCAGGAAATGGAATGTCACCAAGTCCGAGACAAAGGACTTTATTGCTCATCATGCAGCACGCGGCACGAGCACCAGCATATTCTTGTTGGGTCACCTGGAGCCCTGGTCCTTCAGAAGTGACACGATATATCGCTAAGCACACAGATATATGCTAAGCACACAGTTGGCTAGCATCATGGCTGAGGAACACTGAGTTCGGAGAATCTACTGATTTTATGCAAGCAGTAAACAAAGCCTGCTCTTTGTTCAGGGGTGGAGGTACCTCATTTGTCAAGGTTACTCACTGCAGACACAACCCTGAGAAGTGGAGTGGGTAAACAGCAGTCACAACCTTGCATTCTTATTACACCCAGCTTGCCATTTATAACAGCATTAGGCCTGTCTTTCCTAATAATAAAGAAAGTAATTCTAACATGAAGGAATTAACGTGAGATTGATTTGGAGTACCACAGGCTGAGCGTGGTCAGTTCCCCACGTAGACATGAAGTTGAGGCGAGGCAGGTCTGTTAAGCCGTGTAATGTCTTAGGGGCTCCCGTGGGCTCCACTGAACCCCACACGGTTTTTCCTAGAGACTATCTCTACCAGAGAATGAGAATTGGCATATTTCATCTTATTATTTCTTTTCTCTTAGACACCAAAGTTTAAAACATATGTATCAAATTATTAGTAGGTGATTTCTGATTAATTTAAAATTTATCTACAAAGTGACCTCTTGAACTTTATATTTTAGGTTCTGTACAATTTTTAACTTCATGGCTATTTAATTTCTCAATCTTGAAACTTGTTTACTGAAGTTGTGTAGTAAAAACACTCCTTTCACTTTGTTGGAATGTTGTTAATATAAAACTCTCATAAGACTCTGTCACTCCAGTAAGAGGTGGCAGGGGGCCAGTCTGTAACACTGGTAGATTATTTCTAACTTTGTATGTAGTACATTTAAACCTAAGGAGTACAGAAATTGGTGTGGAGCTAGTAAACTGTGGATTTTCTTAGCAGTATTGATACTATCATATATCCATTGTCATTGCTCAAACTGAAACTTGACTTGGTTTACATGACTAAAAATGAGGGAAAGCTGTGTTTAATTCTTCCTCAGATGATGAGGACATAAAAACATGGAAAAGGGCAAAAGAAACCTCTTTGACATTCTTTTTTTTTTTAGAAAAGAGGAACAAAACTCTAAGTGACCTAAGAACTAAGACAAAAATATTTGTAAATTCTTCATGTAAGAGTTATGACCTGGCAAAAGTTCTTTTGGCCAAAGCATCTTAATGGATCATTTTTCATGTTGGCTAAATAGAAATGGTAAAACTAGTGAGGAAAACATAATTAAAGTACATATTGAATTTTGAAATACTAATTATGCATCAAAAGAAAATTTTCACTTGATTATTCAATTTTTAAATTTTGATGGGGGCTACTTTCTAAGACCCCCAGTGAATATCTGAAACTGTGAACAGTCCACAATCTAGATATACTATGTTCTTATACTTACATACTTATGATTAACTAATTTATACATTATAAATTTAGGTACAGTAAGAGATAACAGCACTAGAACAAGTATAACAATGTACTATAATAAAAGTCATGTTAATGGGGTTAATCTCAAAGTATCTTATTGTACTGCACTCACCCTTGTGATGATGTGAGATGATAGAACGCCTGTGTGATAAGACAAATGACAGACGCATTGTTAATATGTGTTAGGCTACTACTGATGTCCTGAAAATACACCAGTAGGAGGATCATCTGCTTCTGGACTGTGGTTGACCACAGGTAACTGAAATCTCAGAAAATGAAGCTGGGTAATGGAGGACTACTGTAGATCTGTGTTTGGTGTAAGTTGGTCCTCAGAATATTAATGATAGATTTATAGAGGAGGTCTAATAGATTACATTGGTCCTATTTCATACTGGCCGTGATAACCCTCCATGTAATTTTACCATTTTAATAGATCCATTTGGATTCCTCCCTTTCTCTGTTAGCAGTTTACAACCATAGGTGAGAATATACATATGTATGATGGAAGATGGATACAAACCATATTAGTTAATTCAGGTAATAAAGAGCTGTAAGAATTCTGATCAAGGAAATTGATCGATCTACTGTATTAATAAACCAAAGGAGAAGTATGGTTATTCTGATCAATGTAAAACAAAACAAAAAACACTTGAAGATCAATACCTTGGGGTGAAGGATTTCTTAAAACTCAAAATCACTGACCATTAGGCACAATGTGACTGTTACCCAAACTGAGGTTTTTCTCTTAGAGGCAGCTGACAGAAGGCAGAAGATATTTGCAATGCCTCCTATTAATAAGGAGTTACTAACCAGAATATAACTAACTCTTGCATATCAATAAGAAAAAGACATTCAGAAGGGTACAACAGATGAGTTACAAAGGAGAAAAAACAAATGGCCAACGGGCATATTTAGAGATGCTTAAATTCAAGTAATCAGAGAAATGAATATTAAAGCAAGAATGAAATCACTTCTTAGGGGTCATCAAACTTTTTCTTAGAGGGTCATATAGTAAATATTTTAGGCTTGGCAGGCCTTACAACTTCTGTCACAATACTCAATTCTGTCGCTGTGCATTAAAGCAGCCATAGACAGTGCATGAACGAATGGGCGTGGCTGTGTTCCAGTAAGACTTTATCCACAAAGCTGGTGGCTGGTCCACAGGCTGTAGTTTGCCGACACTTTTCACTGCCAACACAAAGATAAACCATGTCAAGTCTTTCAGGAATGCAGGGGTATTGAAACCCTCTCATGCTGGTGGTAGTAGTACAGATTGATGTGGAAACTAGGCATTACCTTGACATATTAAATATTATGTCTCATAAACTGTCCTGTTACCCAGGCTGCTGCTTCTGGACAAACACTCCACATTCTTCCACACATTCATAGGAGACATATCTGAGACTGTTCATTGCAGGACTGTTTGTGATGGCAAGAACTGGAAGCCGTCAATTAGAGGCAGAATGGGTGTGAAAAGGTCGATGTATTTACAAGTAGAAGCTCTATACCATGGGCTAGATGAACAGACAGTTATATGGATAGAGCTTAAATACAGTTCTGAGGGAAAAGGTGAAAACAGAAGGAAATATGTAGCAGAACTCCATTTTATTTAAATTAACATCTATGTACACAGCGCCAAAATACAGAATTTCAGGAACACATACAAACAAAAGTGTACATCTAAGCACAGGAGAATGGTTCCCATAAAGAAGAGTGACAAATGGGGATAAAAGGAAACACAAAAGAGGTCGTAATTTGGACCCATGATGATAGAGTGCCCTAAACTCAGGAAAATACTAAAATCAACTCTGCAGCGGAGGGAAAGGGATGGGAAGTGTTTGAAAGGCATACCTTCTGAGGAAGCAGCATGAGCTGGTTTGGCCCTGTGAAGCTTGCCACCAAAAAGAAGGCTGGCTGAAACCTCATATGACAGCCTGGCTCCTTCAGCAGCTCCTCCAATGAAGGGCAAAGCCAGCATTCCTTTCCCAGGGTTTTCCTTCTGAGCGGATGCCATAGGCAACATTCTTTGGCTCTGCCTCTGGTTCCTGGGCCCAACGCCAGCCTTTCCCAGCTGGCTCCTTCGGGCTAATCCGGTTTAGGGACCTTGTTTTGGAACCTGCTCTGGGTGCTCTGCCTGTGGCACCTTTGCCTTTCGACATCTGCCGTCCCCTAGATACGGTGTTTAGTTCTGCTTGCTCCATTCCACACCTGCAGGTCAGCCACAGACAAACCCATCCTAACCACGGTGCCTCAAATTAGGCCCATGAGAGGGTAGACAAGAGATTCTGGGTTTAAATAACAAAAACAAAATATCCGGGTATTAATGTGAGCTGCCAACAGTTGTCCAAGGCTGCTTCTCCAAGCCAGTCCATCAGAGGCCACTTCACTAAACGAGTGAATGAATAAGTGAAGGACACAAGATGAAAGATCCTTAGAAATTTTACTTTAAAATTTAAACCCTTATAATACCTAAACTTCTGTGAGTGACAAGTAGAAAGTGTGTGTGTATGTATAGGTAAAATTCAGTGTTGTTTCAGAGTATGGATAGCCTCCTCCTTGCCGATCCAATATTTTCTATCTGGTGTTTCAAAGTCCCTAAATAAAATTATATATAAATATTTCTGGGGAAAACGACTACTTCCTAATCTTTTTGGAGGCTATTAAGAGTAGACGGAAAATAGTATTTCTGAAATGCTTTAAGTATTACTCTGTTTTGAAACAGATAAGATTTGGGGACTTCAACTACCTGCTTGGATAATTGTATAGACAGCCTAATATTTGATGGTACAAATTTAAAGAGAGAGAAAAATGTATGCTGCTTCCTTTAATGCTGAATCTTTATAAAGGAGCTTAGGGCAATATTTCTTCAAATAAGAGTTTGTCTTAGAGAGATCTGATTTTGTTTAAAAAATACAAATTGACTTATGTCAAATTACCCATGTATATATATTTAAAATGAGGAAGCTATTCTTTTCAAATGCATCCTAAACATAATACACTTTGTTAGGAATCTACAGATCCCTAGTTATCTTTAAAGAATATTACTTCTCAAGTTGGCTCACTGTAAATGTAAATTAATATAATGTAAATGTAAATTTGAACTTACATTCAAATTTCCTATTGGTTACAATAATATAAATGGCCTATTAAATAAAAAAGCAAAGACCATAAAGAGATGACTCTTTTTCGCGATCTTACAGAAACAGTTTAGCCATAGCTTTTCTAATTCTGCTCAACCACAGAAGCCATTAACTATATTTCATTCTCCCAGATCCCAACTGCAATTATACCTGTGGTCCTAACATCTGTCCATACCACCAGGCATCTGAACCAGCTGGTGGTAATATGGCAGAACCACAATTTACGTAGACTCATCTGGGTCATACAAACGTATGTTTAACAACCTTATCCTGGCCTTTGTATATGAGCAGCCAAGTTTCCTCTCTTAGTGACAATCCATTTTCAGTGTGAAACCTTGAATTCTTTGCTTTTTGTGGGTATGCTTTGCAGCTATCCCTTTTTCTTCATTGCGACTTGATTTTTCTCAGCCGGATTGTGTCTCCTGATTGTGTCAGCAATTATTGACTTTTTGGTGAGTGTGAGGAAAAGTTTGATTTCTTCAGATGCAATGGCTGGATGTGGATTCCTTTTTTGTTTTTTTCTTTCTCTTATAAAAGTAACCATTTTTCTTCTGTGACAAAAGCGCCCTGACTGCCTGCTATTGTCAACCCATTCAAGCTGTGCAAAACGGATGGGAGCATGCAAAAGCATGAGCGTGTTAGGGGAACAGTTCTGGCTCTGCAATCAGTGTATTTTCAAAAGGTTTTAAAAAATTAATTTATAATTTGATCTGAAGAAAATGTACTTGACACCTGGGTCTCTAGGAAAATATGTTTTATAAAAATAAGTAAACATATATCTTGAGTAATATAAACCAGCTTGCCTCTACTAAATCAAGCAAAAATACTGACTATGGGATTTATGATGTCTTAGGATTTTTTTTTAAGAAGAGGATTTTCCCTATCTCATCTTTCAAAAACAATCCTTTAGATTTAAAGGGATTCACTGCCATTTCAAAGGGGGCCTGAGCTATTAAGGGTCTCTTGGGCAACAAGAATTCTGAAGCCTCTGAGTGGGTACGTGAATCAGCAAGATGTTTATTTTCCTTTTAGTTTCAGAGCTGTGGGTAAAATCCGTGCTTACATGAATCTAAGGGGAGTAGGAAATTGGAGATGAGCTCTATTTTAGTAAAAATCCTAATTAAGGACAAGAGCGGTTATCTTTTTCTTTGCGCTGTAAAGCAGGAACCAAGTACAGCGCTAGTTATGTTCCCTCAGACGCTTCAGGGTTTGATGATTGACTAAACATATCGGAGAACTTTGCTGCTGCTAAGAAATAGAACCAAACTACTGTCGCTCTCTGTGGATGGCAAATCTTTTGATGGGGGATCCTTACAATGTTAGCTACTAGCCTTGCATAGCTCTCTAAGGTTATCACACATGAAATTCATGCAGTAACTCAGATATGCAGAAAAATGCAATTCTCTGTTTTTGCAGAAATCTGAATTAGAGGTTAGTGTAATCTGATCATTTAAGCAGTCCTTTTGAATGACATCCAGTCTTTTTGGATAAGAATGCTCATTCTGTTAGTATCAGAATGGACCTCTGAGGAAAGGGAGTTGGCTGTGCAGTGTCACAAGGAGGCAGAACCCGAGCCCGCGAGGAGAATGTCTGCTTTCCTCGGGCGTCTGCTTGGATTCTTTTTCCTGCAGGCATTTATAGATGAAATCTGAGGCTGATAGAACCAAGAATCTGGTTTCTTCCCTGTTTCATAATAATGTTCCCTGACAGACTTGGAGACACCAGCTCTCGTGGTTTTCTCAGGTCTGAGCGATTTCCCTGGGTGCCAGGCTGTCAGTGGGGAATCCTGGGGAGTCCAGGCCAAACCAGGAGGGCGTGTCTCCTTCTCAACTCTCATCTACTGAGTAATTCTTAACCGTCCCTTAGGATATTTTCTCTGCACATAGAACTCTATGATCCAAATTCTGTATTCCTTGTTAATGATATCTGATGAAGGAGCTAAAGAAATAGAGCAAATCTTTTTCTTTTTTCAAGATTTGCTTCAAAATCCTATTTGTGAATATTAGATGTAATCTAATATGTAATCTCACTCTTCTAGACCTCTCAGTCTCCATCCCAGAAGGACATCTGGAGCCAACTCTAGTGAGTATCACACATTTAGAAAAATTAAAGAGAAGAGCATGAAAACTATCATCAGTATCATATGGAAAAAACTCTCCTTTTAAGATTAGAATAAGCCTGTTCCTTTTAACTGAAGTAGTGGCTTTCAAAGTGAATTCCTACGATGGCAAAGTTTTAGGGGAGCTTTTTTAGGGGATTGATTCTACTTTCACTGAGCAATATGTGCACATATATTTATATACATGGATAAATATTACACATATATGTAAATTATGTATTTTTATATATGAATAAAAGGCCCTATTAAAAGTCAACACTCTCAAAATAGCATATTCCTTAAAATGCTACCAAATGGCACTAAGTAGTCTTTCCAGAATAATACATTTTTTGATTGATATTTTTTATATATTTATTTCTCTTGCCAGAACTTGCAACAAGTGTCCTGTCATTGTATTCATATCTCTACATTTTAAATTCCTGCATATGAACAGAAACTATTTCTTTCTGGTTTAACTCTCCAGTGCCTTGCATGGTTCTCTGTCAATGCTGATATTCAATAAATATTTTTTAAATGAGTGACTAACTTCTGAGGTCATTGTAACTGCTTAACCTGTAAGGATCAAGATATTGCTCTGTGTCATACATACAAAGCAAAAAACTGAAACAAAATGGAAAATCAGGTGGATATTAATATTGTAACAAGTCTTTAATGGCTTCTTGAAGAAACATTTCTATTTTTCAGCTTTTTTATCTCCAGTACATAAAATAGTTTCCATCATCTAGCAAAATTTCAATACATATTTGTTGAATTAATGAAACAAGTATCTACTGATTACTTATAGTCATCTGTGTCAGATAGAATAATGGGTCCCCCCGAACACATCCACTTCTTAAATCCTGGAACCTGAGATTACATGGCAAAAGGAAAAATTACAGTGGCAGATGAAGTTAAGGTTACTTGTTAATCAGCTGACCTTAAACTAGAGAGATGTTCCTGGGTTATCCGGATGAGCCCCGATGTAATGAGTAGTGTCCTTAGGTGTGAAAGGGAAGCAGAAGAGTGAGTTTCAGAGTGATGCCACATGAGACAGAAGAAGATTTTTGCTGATTTTGAAGTTTGAAAGGGGTCTACCAGCCACAGAATGCAGGCAGCCTGGAGACGCTGGAAAGACAAGAGAATGGATTCTTCTTCAGAAGTGCAGCCCTGCTGACACCTTGAATTTAGCCCAGAAACATATATTTTGAACTTCTGACATTCAGAACTGTAGCACAATGAACTTTTGTGGTTTTCAGCCACTAAGTTTGTGGTAATTTGTTAAAGCAGCAATGGGAAGGCAATATCATCAAAACAGTAAATGTATCTTTGTTTTCATTTTCATTATAATAAATATTTTAAGGATGAGCTTATAAAAGCACTTATTCAGGTAGATTGTCAGTTTTATTTTATGTATTTTGTGTCTTACGTTAGATTTTTAAAAAGGGGTTCTACTTTTTTTAGGTTAAAAGTATAATTCTTATATGAAAAAGACAATAGAATTAGCTGTTGAACATTTTTTTCTCTTAGCCTTAGTAAACAATGTGGGTATTTAAAAAATAACTTATAAAATCCACTGTAATTTCCTTTTGCCATGTAATGAAATATAACCTCAGGTTCCAGGATTTAGGAAGTGGAGATGTTTGGGGGGATCCATTATTCTATCTGACAGAGATGACTATAAGCATTTGCAATCAGTAGATACTTGTTTCATTAATTCAACAAATATGTACTGAAATTTTGCTAGATGATGGAAACTATTCTATGTACTGGAGATAAAAAAGCTATCTTGTGAAGCGAAAAAGAAAACCCTGTGCAACTATAAAATATTTCCTGTCCAGATGCAGCCACTGTTAATATTTTTGCTTATACCCATCTAGGTTTTTTGAAATGTCTATATGAATACATATGATGTTTTTTGCAAAATTGCTATCTTATTATATATATGATTTTATCTGATTTTTTTTCTTAACACTTCATAAATAATTTTCTGTATTAAACATTTCACATATATATTTTAATGCCTCATTATTTTGTTACATAGAAATAGCATAACCTTATTTAGAAGTATTTAGGACATTTTTGTGAACTTTTCTGCTTCTGCATTCTTATTGAAGAGAAATTCAGATAAATAGAAACAGATAGTCAATAATACTTAATAATGTCAAAGCAGAAATATGCTATTTCATATTCACCAAAAAATTTTTGTGTGAATACACACAGCAGAGTATGTTTATGTATATGTGTATGTGTGTCTTATCATCTATATCTAAATTCATTTAGTCTCAGAATATATATTTCCTGGCATCAAATATATTTCTACAACATAATTTTTAATGGCTATGTAATATTCCATTTTATTAAAGTACTGTAATTTAATTACCAAAATAGTGTTAACTATTCAGTTTTTTAACAGTTTATTTTTAGAAACAATTTAATATACAAATCTTATTCACATTTTGTTTTCTTACAGGTTTACTAAAGTGAAATTTACATATAAAAGGATATTTGCATTTTACGTCCTTTTATTCATATTTAGGAAATGCTATTCAGAAACTTGAATTGATTTGCAGTCTGATTACAGTATTTAGGAATGAACATACAGACTCATTGCCATGTATTGATGAGTTTCAAATGTAATTGTTTTAATTTGCTTCTCTGTATTATTAAGGTTTGAGCTTCATAGTTCTTTTATGAATTGTCCATTTTATATTGGGATAGCTGGCAACTTACTGATTTGTTATAGCTCTTTAAATACTAGTTATATTAATATTTTTCTTTTTTTTGTCAGTTTGTGTCTTGCTTTTCAACTTTATGATTTAAAAAAAAAATGAAGCTTTCAAATCTTATGTTGCCAAATATATCAATTTTGGTTTTAAAGAGTCTTCCTTGGTATTCTTATGTAGAAAGAAACTTCTTATCCAATATAATATAAATTTTGCCAATTTTTATTACTAGTGTTTTTATGTTTGATTTTTTTATTCATAACTCATTCATCAAATGTTTTCATTGTATATGGAATTAGCTGAAGATCTAGTTTATTTTTCCCACATAATTAAATAATTGTGCATTCATTTATCTATTCACATTTGTGTTGCCGCTTTTATACCATAATGCCATATAATTTCTTTTATATATTAGGACTTTTTTCTTATTAGGCTCTTTATTCTATTTTATTGGTTTATCTCTCCTGAGCTAGTATTTTTATGTGCTCATGAATATCATTTTGAAAAGTTTACAGATCCTTAAAAAGAGAGGTATATTCAGGGCTTGTAGGACTCAAAGTTAGACATCTTAAAGATTAGTGTCTAAATCCTTATTAGTTATAGTTTTCTAATCCTTCTTTGCATCCTGATTTTTCTGACCACTTGGTCTTTGCTTAAAGACGTTGTGTCTTATATTATTGTGCTCCTGTCAGTCTTTAAGAAGCATTTGCTTTATATACTTTAATATTATGGTACTGATATATAGTTATTCAAGACATGTCATTTATAGAATGCATTTTTACTAAGATAAAACAACCCTCCTTATGACATGTAAATGCCTCTGTCTTGATTCTGACTTTTTCTTATACAGATATTCTCATGCTCGTTATTGTTCCACCTGATATATCTTTGGCTTTCCTCTCACTTTTCATTTTCTGTGTGTTTTTTTTCTTAACTTGATACTTGTGAGTGGCACTATTTATACTTTAAATAATCATCATATTTTGTCTTTAAAAAAAGAGTCCATTTCAAGTAAGGAGATTCAAGATGGCGGCGTGAGAGGTGAGACAGAGAACTCCTCCCAAAACCACACATAGTGCGAAAATATAGTTAATGCAACTAACCCTAAAACAGCAACAGGAAAAAAGGCTGCACCAGACTGCATACAGACCTCATGAACAGAGCAGACCTCATGAAACATGGTAACATACCAAAACCTGATCTGGCGGGACCCTGGCCCTTCCCCCACCCCATCTCACTGGCACAAGGAAGAGAAACAGAGCAGGGAGGGGGTGGAAGCCTGGGACTGCTGAACACCTAGCCCTGGAGATCTGCTTTGTGAGCAGAAACCTACACTGTGTGGTGCTCTGGAGGATGCGGAGCTGGGACAGGTGGAGTGCTTGAGAAACAGATTCTGGCTGTTTGTGGAGGATGGGATCCACACCTGGCTGCTCTGGGACAAGGGAAAGGCAAGCGGTCTGAGTGGCTTCCTAGCAGCGAGAGGGCTGCTGAAGGTGCGGGGTTTGCATGGAGCTTGCTATGTGGGAGAAGGCATAGGGGAACAAGGTTTTCTGGGTGCACTCTGCCCAGCGGGTTGGGAACTTTGAGCAGCTTCAGGTGCTCCATGCCCCTGGCTGGCGACTCAGCTCCAAGGTCCCCCACTGTTATATGCAGCCTGCCTAGTCTTCCTCCTGGCCTGACAGGGTTGGCTTGCAAACTGGCAGTCACTGCACTGGCATCAGGCCAGTCAGAGGGAGGCTCTGACTACAACAGTGAGAGATGCAAAGCACAGAGATTAAGACCTGTGTGCTGGGTCCACTGGCTCTGATACTGGAGACAGGAACTGCAGATGGGAATCAGGAAACAGATCTTTCCTCCCCCCACGCACCAGCTCCACTCAGCTGTGACCCCCAACCTCACTCTGGGGGCTGAGCAGCTCCAGAGACTGGAGCTTCTGGGTACTAGAGGGCACCATAGAGAAATATGAAATGTCAAAAGAACATGGTACAGACCAAAATCTCACAAACCCCAGAAAAAGGGCAAAATGAAACTGAACTCACCAATCTTCCTGAAAGAGAGTTCAAAATAAAAATCATAAACATGCTTATGGAGGTACAGAAAAATATTCAAAAACTCAGGAATGTACTTAAGAAGGAGATTCAATCATTAAGAAATTCCATATCTGAAATGAAACATACAATGGAGGGATTTAAAAGCAGATTGGATGTAGTGGAAGAGATGGTAAATGGAATAGAAATTAGAGAAGAGGAAAACAAAGAAGCTGAGGCACTAAGAGAAAAAAGAATCTCTAAGAATGAAAGAATATTGAGAGAACAGTGTGACCAATCCAAACGGAACAATATTCACATGATAGGGATACAAGAAGAAGAAGAAAGAGAAAAATGGATAGAAACTGTCATTCAGGAGGTAATTGCTGAAAACTTCCCCAATCTGGGGAAGGAGATAGTCTCTCAAGCCATTAAGATGCACAGATCTCCCAACACAAGGGACATAAGGAAGACAACATCAAGACATACAATAATTAAAATGGCAAAGATCAAGGATAAAGACAGACTTTTAAAAGAAGCTAGAGAGAAAAAAAAGATCACATACAAAGGAAAAGCCATCAGGCTATCATGAGATTTCTCAACAGAAACCTTACAGTCCAGAAGGGAGTGGCATGATATATTTAATGCAATGAAGCAGAAGGGCCTCGAATGAAGAATACTCTACCTGGCAAGGTTATCATTTAAATTTGAAGGAGAGATTAAACAATTTTCAGAAAGCAAAAGCTGAGAGAATTTACCACCCACAAACCACCTCTACAGTGCATTTTGGAGGGACTCCTATAGATGGAAGTATTCCTAAGACTAAATAGATGTTACCCAAGGGATAGACAAAGAATACAGAATATGATTCAAAACATACAAAGAATGGAGGCAGAAGAAAAAGGAGGAAAAGAAAAAAAGAACGAATCTTTAGGTTGTGTTTGTAATAACATTCGAAGTGAGTTAAATTAGACTCTTAGATAGTAAGGAAATTACCCTTGAACTGTTGGTAACCACAAATCTAAATATTCAAAAACTCAGGAACGAACTTAAGATGGAGAGTCAATCATTAAGAAATTCCGTATCTGAAATGAAACATACAATGGAGGGATTTAAAAGCAGATTAGTACATACCTATTGATAATCACCCTAAATGTAAATTGTCTGAATGCACCAATCAAACGCAATGGCAATAAGTACATACCTATTGATAATCACCCTAAATGTAAATGGTCTGAATGGACCAATCAAAAGACAAGAGTCACTGAATGGATAAAAAAACAAGACCCATTTATATGCTGCCTACAAGAGACGCACTTCAAACCCAAAGACATACACAGACTGAAAATAAAGGGATGGAAAAAATATTTCATGCAACCAATAGGAAGAAAAAAGCAGGAGTTGCAGTACTTGTAGTGGACAAAATAGACTTCAAAAAAAGAAAGTAACAAGATACAAAGAAGAAAATAACATAATGATAAAGGGATCAGTCCAACAAGAGGATATAACTATTATAAATATCTATGCACCCAACACAGGATCACCTACACATGTGAAACAAATACAAACACAATTAAAGGAGGGAACAGAATGCAATGCATTCATTTTAGGAGAATTCAACACACCACTCACTCCACAGGACAGATCAACAAGACAAAAAAATAAAGAGACAGAGGCTCTGAACAACGTATTAGAACAGATGGACCTAACGGACATCTGCAGAACACTCCATCCAAAAGCAACAGGATACATACACATTCTTCTCAAGTGCACATGGAACATTTTCAAGAATAGATCATAGACTAGGCCACAAAAAGAACCTCAGTAAATTCAAAAAGTTTGAAATTGTACCAACCAGCTTCTCAGATCACAAAGGTATGAAACTAGAAATAAATTACTCAAGGAAAATGGAAAAGCCCACAAACACTTGGAGGCTTAATAACATGCTCCTAAATAATCAAAGGATCAATGACCAAATGAAAACAGAGATCAAGCAATATATGGAGACAAATGACAACAATAATTCAACACTGCAAAATCTGTGGGACGCAGTGAAGACCATACTAAGAGGGAAATATATTGCAATACAGGCCTACCTCAGGAAAGAAGAACAATCCCAAATGACCATACTAAACTCACAATTAATGAAACTAGAAAAGGAAGAACAAATGGGGCCCGAAGTCAGTAGAACGAGGGACATAATAAAGATTAAAGCAGAAATAAAGAAATTGAGAAGAATAAAACGATAGAAAGAGTCAATGAAAGGAGGAGTTGGTTCTTTGAGAAAATAAGCAAAATAGATAAACCCCCAGCCAGACTTATCAAGAAAAAAAGACAGTCTACACACATAAACAGAATCAGAAATGAGAAAGGAAAATCAATACGGACACCACAGAAATACAAAGAATTATGAGAGAATACTATGAAAAATTATACACTAACGAACTGGATAACCTAGAAGAAATGGACAAATTTCTAGAAAAATACAACCTTCCAAGGCTGACCCAGGAAGAAACAGAAAATCTGAATAAACCAATTACCAGCAAAGAAATTGAATTTGTAATAAAAAACCTGAACAAAACTCTGGGAAAGATGGTTTCACTGCAGAATTTTATCAAACACTTACTGAAGACCTAATACCCATCCTCCTAAAGTTTTCCAAAAAGTAGAAGAGGAGGGAATACTCCCAAACTCATTCTACGAAGCCAACAACACACTAATACCAAAACCGGCAAAGACACCACAAAAAAGAAAATTACAAACCAATATCCCTGATGAACATAGATGCAAAAACACTCAACAAAATATTAGCAAACTGAATTCAAAAATACATCAAAAAGATCATCCATCATGATCAAGTGGCATTCATCCCAGGGATGCAAGGATGGTACAACATTCAAAAATCCATCAACATCATCCACCACATCAACAAAAAGAGGAACAAAAACCACATGGTCATCTCCATAGATGCTGAAAAAGCATTTGACAAAATTCAGCATCCATTCATGATAAAATCTCTCAACAAAATGGATATAGAGGACAAGTACCTCAACATAATAAAGGCCATATATGACAAACCCACAGCCAACATTATACTTAACGGCGAGAAGCTGAAAGCTTTTCATTTAAGATTGGGAATAAGACAAGGATGCCTACTCTCCCCACCACTGTTCAACATAGTTCTAGAGGTCCTAGCCATGGCAATCAGACAACACAAAAAATAAAATCCATCCAGAATGGTAGGAAAGAAGTCAAACTGTCCCTGTTTGCATTTGACATGATATTGTTTATAAAAAACCCTAAAGAATCCACTCCAAAACTACTAGATCTAATATCTGAATTCAGCAAAGTTGCAGGATACAAAATTAATACACAAAAATCCATTGCATTCCTATACATTAATGATGAAATAGCAGAAAGAGACATCAGAAAAACAATTCCATTCACAATTCCATCAAAAAGAATAAAATACTTAGGAATAAACCTAACCAAGTAAGTGAAAGACTTATATACTGAAAACTACAGGACACTCATGAGAGAAATTAAAGAAGAAACCAATAAATGGAAACACATCCCCTGCTCATGGATAGGAAGAATTAATATTGCCAAATGGCCATACTGCCTAAAGCAATCTACAGATTTAATGCAATCCCTATCAAAATACCAACAGCATCCTTCAATGAACTAGATCAAATAGTCCTAAAATTCATATGGAACCACAAAAGACCCCGAATAGCCAAAGCAATCCCGAGAACGAAGAATAAATTGGGGGGAATTATGCTCCCTGACTTCAAGCTCTACTCCAAAGCCACAGTAATCAAGACAATTTGGTACTGGCACAAAAACAGACCCATAGACCAATGAAACAGATTAGAGAGCCCAGATAAAAACCCAAGCATATGTGGTCATTTAATATATGATAAAGGAGCCACGGATATACAATGGGGAAATGACAGCCTCTTCAACAGTTGGTGTTGGCAAAACTGGACAGCTACATGTAAGAGAATGAAACTGGATTATTGTCTAACCCCATACACAAAAGTAAACTCAAAATGGATCAGAGACCTGAATGTAAGTCATGAAACCATAAAACTCTTAGAAAAAAACATAGGCAAAAATCTCTTGGACATAAACATGAGTGACTTCTTCATGAACATATCTCCCTGGGCAAGGGAAACAAAAGCAAAAATAACAAGTGGGACTATATCAAGTTGAAAAGCTTCTGTACAGCAAAGGACACCATCAGTAGAACAAAAAGAGATCCTATGGTATGGGAGAATATATTCATAAATGACATATCTGATTAGGGGTTGACATCCAAATTATATAAAGATCTCATGCATCTCAACAAACAAAAAGGAAATAAGCCAATTAAAAAATGGGCAGAGGAGCTGAACAGACATTTCTCCAAAGAAGAAATTCAGATGGCCAATAGGCACGTGAAAAGATACTCCACATTGCTAATCATCAAAGAAATGCAAATAAAAAGCATAATGAGATATCACCTCATGCCAGTTAAGATGGCCACCATCCAAAAGACAAACAAATGTCGGCAAGGATGTGGAGAAAAGGGAACCCTCCTACACTGCTGGTGGGACTGCAAATTAGTTCAGCCATAGTGGAAAGCAGTATGGAGGTTCCTCAAAAAACTCAAAATAGAAATACCATTTGACCCAGGAATTCCACTCTTAGGAATTTACCCTAAGAATGCAGCAGCCCAATTTGAAAAAGACAGATGCACCCCTATGTTTATTGCAGCACTATTTACAATAGCCAGGAAATGGAAGCAACCTAAGTGTCCATCAGTGGATGAATGGATAAAGAAGATGTGGTACATATGCACAATGGAATATTATTCAGCCATAAGAAGAAAACAAATCCTACCATTTGCAACAACATGGATGGAGCTAGAGGGTATTATGCTCAGTGAAATAAGCCAGGCAGAGAAAGACAAGTATCAGATGATTTCACTCATGTGTGGATTATAAGAACAAAGAAAAAAGTGAAGGAACAAAACAGCAGCAGACTTACAGAACCCAAAAATGGACTAACAGTTATGAAAGGGAAAGGGACTGGGGAAGATGGGTGGGAAAGGAAGGATAAGGGGGAAAAAGGGGTATTATGATTAGCACACATAATGTAGTGGGGGGCGTATATGGGGAAGGCAGTATAACACAGAGAAGACAAGTAGTGATTCTATAGCATGTTACTATGCTGATGGACAGTGACTGTAATGGGGTATGTGGTGGGGACTTGATATTAGGGGAAGTCTAGTAAACATAATGTTATTCATGTAATTGTACATTAATAATATATAAAAAAAAACGAGTCCCATTCTTCTGTGTGTATATTCCAAAGTGACATATTTGTCTCTCCTAGTTTGTTTTTAAAATAATTCCTAGCACCTTTTTTGGTCTTTTGTGAAATAAACTGTACTTATCAGTCAGTAAGACTACAAGTCAGCACAGTAGCGTGTTATACGTGCTCAGCAAATAAGAACACTCCCACACAAGTTAGGTCATCGTATGTTCTGGACATAAGCCTCACTTCTGTGCCTACTAGTTAAAAAGCTAGACCACTAGCAACCCAACCCTTAGGTGTTAGCGCAAATCCTTTTTTCATATCTCTACCTTGAGGGCATTTCATATATTTTGAGTTCTTAGTCTTATGCCAGTGTCACAGGTATCCATCTAGCATATCTCTCTTGGATCGGAGTGCAGCTTCCCTGGCTTCCTGATTGTGTTTTTTCCTGATACTTCCCAACTCAGTACAGTGAAGCTACAACTCACAGCGTGCATTTTGACCAGTGTTTTTCCTCCGTGGGTCTCGCTGCATCAGAAACACCTCATCCCAGGATGCCTCACAACGTTTTAGTGCCCAGTATTTCCTGATTTGCTGCTTTTCTTGAACGAATAGCTGTGAATTCAGTGAAACAAAAGTACTGGTCTAGACAGAGTCTCTTTCTCTGTAGAATCAGCATATACGTGGTACACAGGCTCAGGGCCAAGTCCAGGTGTGAGGTTCAAGAGTGTGTTTGTGTTCGGTATAATGCCTTTCTTACTGCAGAGAGCACGTTAGAGGCATCTCTGGACTACACTGCTCATGACGGCTCCCAAGGCCTTAGAGTTAGTGGATAATCTTTGAAGATTCCAGCAGCAGACATGCCTTCATTCTCATTTTTTTAAAAAAAGGATGTGTATTAAAATCTTTCTCTGAATCTCTAAAGGTGTTTTACTGAATGATTCCTAACCAAGCTTCATTTTAAACTGGGGCTTGGCCTTTCTCCCTTCATCACTATTCCTGGATGCCTGGAGGAACGGTGTTTCCATATTTCCTTCTCTTCCCTGTCCCTTATTCCTTACGCACGGCTGCTAAGTTAGCTTTGTTAAGGTTTCTCATGGGTTTTTGTTTAGTGCAGCCACCCCACTTTGGCATGGAAGGCTGCCATCCTTTGTTTCCACCCAACCACTCTGTTATCTCCCTAAGTACCTGGCACGATTTTACAATAAGTAACCTGTTGAGGTGAAATTGGAACATTTGAAAAGTCTGACCAGCTGCTGCCATTAACTGCCACGTGGTTTTCATGGTCATGTGGTCCCCCTGTGCTTCCTGGAAATGCTGTGTAAAATGGGAGTGAGATGGAGCTCATTAGTCTACCAAAGGGCATGACTTTTGCTCTTTGACAGACTTTCATGAAAATGTTAAAATGAATTCTCCCCCTTCTACTTTATTAGCTACTGCCTGGTAACTTTTCTACTTCCTAGAATGGATTTTCTAGAATTCTTCTATTTTCTTAATGTTTTGTTTTTCCTTTCTGTTCTGAATAGTAGCATCATTGCAACTTAAGAACTTGTAAATGTCTTTTGGGATTTTGATCCAGGAAAGCTTGCGGCTCCTCTAAGATCTTATCCTAAACATGGAAGAAGTGAATAGTCAAGTCATAAAATTTGAAACTTGACTTTTATGTGAAAAGTCAAAGAACTTGCATGAGTAACAACCTTAGAAATAATCTGTCTCTGATTTCAAGTAAGCGGAAACAAGAGAGTGGAGATTTTATAGAATATTATCTCCAGGTCTAGGAAGTCGACCACATACTTGGGCTGCCTACTTCCATCCCTGTAGCACATGATGACATGCTCTCCACATTTTATAGTGATTGAATGATTTAATATTTTCCCTTTTACATTTCCTTCACTCAGGCTTTGAGGATACTCTTTATTCATATTTTGTTTCCTTTTTGGAAACTTCTGCATGCTTTTTACCTTCCCACAGTGTCCAGATTATTTCCCTTTTTCCTTTTTTAGGTGCAGCCAAAGACTATTTTCATAGCATTTTAGAAGTTCTCAATTCCAATTATCTGATTAAAAAAAAATGATACAGCAATGCTTTGATGTATGATCCCTGCTGTTTTCCCTTTGGTGCCATTCCAACCCTTTTGCACATTTTAGAGCCTCATTTTACTTTAAGGTTTGGGTGCTGGCTATGTGTGTATTGTTTTATAAAAATTCAAACTAGAATCTGTTTAATTCCCAAATGGTGATTCTATAGTAATGAATAATAAGTGTTTTTAACAATCATTTTCCTCATGTTATTATTGATGGAGAACTCAATTTTAATGTGCATGACTTTAGAAGACTCGATGAATTAGTTTCTAATTAAATAGACTGTCTTCAATGAACCATTCCCTTTGAAGGGAAGTGAAGACTGGGGGAGAAGAGTAAGGTTTATTATGACAGGTAAGTTTTAAATGCTTCCTACATGTATCTTAATTCATGCCATATGGCATTTTTAAGATAAAAAAATGGAAGCAAAGGAGTTGGCACATCTTTTTATTCCTACTTCTGGCTGGAGAGTTTTATAAAAATAAAAAAGGGTAAAACTATAGTAAGCCTGTATATTGTATCAAATATAATTATTTTTCTCACTGTAGCTTCTTTAGAGATAGGCAAGATACATTACTTTCAGAAACCCCTTTGACATTGTTTCCAAATTGTTTATTTTACTTTGTTCATCAATATTACATAATAATTTCAGGTCAGGGAAGTGAAACTACTTACCTGATGTCTGGATTCATCCTCTCTGGTTCAGTGATTGTTTGCTCTTCTGTTTAAGTAAAGATGTGAGAATTGAAAAATCCCCTTCACAAGCCTGTGAGCTCCCAGGCTCTATCCTTTGGTGCAGTGCTTTTTAGAGAGTGGAGATGACTCACATTAGAATTACCTGGGGGTGTTGTGTCTGTATTCATCCGAAGATGTACTGCACCAGAGGCTCTGGGGTAATGGTCAGGATTCTGCCTTACAGTAAGGAAGCAGACTGTTAAAGCAGAAGCACGCCAGGTTTAGCTTCATCTTAAAAAGGGAATCTCCATGATCTCTTTTTCTCTATATGGGTGGAGGAGGAATTCAGTCTTGAAATCGCGATCGTGCTATATATTCACACAATTTCCATGGATGGAAAAATTAGCTTCTGTACTTCACTGTTCACCTTAAAAGGGAAGGGAGATAAGAACTAGCATTAATTCAATGACTTTTATACACCAGGCTCTGTGTCAGGGCCGTGGCAGGCCCAGGGGGAAGAGGGCTCTGTGGGGATCCTGGGAGCAGGGATATACAGTTTCTTGAGACTTACCTGTCTGCCACAGCTTTTGACTGACCTCAGTTTTGTTGATGCTGCATAGCATCATAAAGCTGGGGTTGCAGGTAAGCCTAATTTTGAGATTTGACTCCACCACTTAACTAGGTTTAGTTACTTTTTGTGTTTTTTTCTGTATTCATCTGTAAAATGGGAATATTAATAGTTTCTCTGAGAATTAAATGAGAAGATACATATAAATCATTTTGTCTCATATGAAGCCCTCAATTTTGGGGAAGTAGAGAAAACAGAAACTAGTAAATTACAAAAACCTAAGAATCCTGATAAATTGTAGGTGATTACCATGATGCGGGGAGACCACGAGTAACCATGGGCAGATCTTAATGTGCCACCTATGTCAAGGCTATATATTTCCTGTTTATATCATCCCTTTTGGTTTGGATACTGTTGCTGTCAGTTTTAAAAATTTAATGATTTTCATTTCTGTTTTTTGTTTCAACATATGAAAGTTTTCAACCCATTTATATCTTTAATCCATGGCCCTATTTTGTAGACTTGTAATTTTAATTTGATTTTGCATTCTGATCAGAGGCTATTACCTCTGTGCCATTCTATGATTGCACGTGTCTTGTGGACACTTACTGGTCAAGCCCCTGATCAGCTTTTGTAAACTTTTTGTGTGTCTTGAGGATAATACTTATTCTCAGTCTAATGTAGGTACACAGATACAAAACATATCTCCAAATGATCAAACTCATGAGTTATGCTGTTCAAATCATCTGTATTCTTTTTTTTTGTCTGCTTAATTTGTTAGTCTGAGAAGAAATGGAAAAAAAAAACAGTGATTAGGGAATTGTCAGATTTTCTCACAGTTTTATAAATTCATGCTTCATAGGCCTGAGGTTATGCTGATAAACACATGGAGACTGTGTGACAGACAGATATACTTTTTTTCTATCCCTTCACTTTCAACATATTTCTTAGATGTGTTTCTTATATTTATTTTATGACTGGACTGTTTATTATCCATTCAGAGCATCTGTATCATTCAAATGAAAATTTAATCAATTTAAATTTAGTGTGTTTATAGATACATTTTGCTCTTTCATTATATACCTCTTTACCATGCTTTTTATCTTTGCGGCTGCTGCTTTGCATTTCTTTCTTAAAAAAATCCTTTCCTGCCTTCCAGTGGAGTAACTGAGTTTTCCAACTACTTCCTTTCCTTTTCTTTTCCCTGTTCATTTCCTATTCTATTCAAGTGGCTTCTAAATTACTAATTTCTCTTGTTGTTCATCCTTAAGCTTTAAACCTGCCTCCCTGACTTAAAACGTCCTGGTAATCACCATATCCATCCTTATCTCAGCAGTTGAAGGACTTTTAGAATACTTAAATTCCCAGCTTTCTCCCTATTTTCCTAGTTATTCTTTTTGAGTATTGTAATTCTACCTTATTTTTAAATATGAAATTATTCCTCATTTTAAAAATAAGTTAACAATTATATAGTTTTATCAACAAGTTCACCTCTTTCCTAGTGCTCCATTGCTTCTGCATCCCATTTTCTTCTTTCAGGTTCAATTTCCATCTTAGAAAGTATGTCCTTTATTATTTCTTTCAGAAGGTACCAGTGGCTGTTAAGCTTTCTCTTAGTCTTTTACTAAAAATTCTTATGATCTTATTCTTGAATAGTAATTTAGGTGTGTGTAGAAATACAAACATGCATTTGTTGAAGGTATTGCTCCATTGTCTTCTGTAAAACTATTGTTGACAAAAAATCTGCATTCAAGTCTCACTCTTTTATAGAGAAATGACTTTATTCTTCAGCTATATTCCTGGGTGGCTAGTAAGCTTCTCCACCGCTTCTCTGGGCTTCTAGTTCAGGATTACTTATCTTTATTTCATGAACAGGGCTACCCTCAATTTCTTGGCCTCATAGTGGGGATTAATTCTAGGTCTTCTAACTTTGTGTGAACTGAGGTCACCACTGTCCTTACATGGCTTTTGAAGCCCCAGTTTCCCATTCCATGAGGTATATTCTACCACCCCCTAACAATCTGAACCCCTGTCTTTTCATTCTGAGTTTTTGTTTTGCCACCTGATAATTTCTCTGACTTTCTTTCAAGATCAATTCTTTTTTCTTTTTCTTTTATTGAAGTATAGTTGATATACAATGTTGTATTGGTTTTAAGTGTTTAGCAAAGTGATTCAGTAGTTTCTACATTATTAAATGTTTATCCCAATGAATATTGTTACTATCTGTCAACCTACAGTGATATTGCAATATTATCAACTATATTTCCTATGCTGTACTTTCATCCTCATGGATAATTTATACCATAATTGGGATTTTATGCCTCCTTATCCCTTTCACCTCTTTCACCTGCCCCCACTCATGCATCTCACCTATGGCAACTATGAGTCTCTTCTCTGTGTCTGTGAGTACATCTCTTGTTTGTTTTGTTTTGTTACATTTCACATATCAGTGAAATCATGTGGTATTTGTCTTTCTCTGTCTTGCTTATTTTGCTCAACATAATACCTTCTAGATCCATCCATGTTGTCACAAACAGCAAGACTTCCTTTTTATGACTGAATAATATTCCATTGTATATGTACCATATCTTCTTTATCCATGCATCTGTGGATGGACACTTAGTTTGCTTCCATATTTTGGCTATTGTAAATAATGCAGCAATAAACTTGGAGATACATATATCTTTTGATTCAGTGATTTTGTCTTCTTTGGACAAATTTCCAGAAGTGAAATTGTTGGGTCATATAATATTTCCATTTTTAGTCTTTTGAAGAACCTCCATACAGCCTTCCACAGTGGCTGGACCAATCTACATTCTCACCAGCAATGTAAGAGGGTTCCCTTTTCTCCACATCCTTGCCAACACTTGTTATTTCTTGTCTTCTGGATAGTAGCCATTCTGACTGGTGTGAAGTGATATCTCTTTCTAGTTTTGATTTGCATATCTCTGATTAATGATGTGAGACATCTTTACATAAACCTGTTGCCCAACTGTAAGGCATTCTTTGGAAAAATAGCTGTTTAGGTCCTCTGCCCATTTTTAAATTGGATTATTTATTTATTTATTTTTGGTATTATATGAGTTCTTTATATATTTTGGATACTAGCCCATTATTGGATATACCATATGCAAATTCATATTCTCCTATACTGTAGGATGCCTTTTTGTTTTGTTGATGGTGTCCTTTGCTGTGCAGAAGCTTTTTAGTTTGATATAGTCACACTTGCTTATTTTTGCTTTTGTTTCCCTTACACAGTGAGATGAATCCAGAAAAAAACTACTCATGTTGATGTTCAAGAAATTCCTGCCTATGTTTTCATCTAAGAGTTCTGTGGTTTCATGTCTTACATTTAGTCCTTTAATCCATTTCATATTTTTTTAATGTATGGTGTATGACTTTGATTCAGAGTCATTCTCTTGTATGTAGCTGTCCAGTTTTCCTAACACCATTTATTGAAGTGACTGCCTTTTCCCTATTGTATTTTCTTGCCTCCTTTGTTACATATTAATTTGACCACGTAGGTGTGGGTTTATTTCTGAGCTCTCTATTCTGTTCCTTTGATCCATGTGTCTATTCTTGTGTCAGTACCATACTGTTTTAATTGTTTTAGTTTAACAGTATAGCTTGAAATCAGAAAGTGTGATACCCCCAGCTTTGTTCTTCTTTCTCAAAGTTGCTTTGCTATTTGGAGTCTTTTGTGGTTCCCTATAAATTTTATGACTATTTGTTCTAGTTCAGGGAAAAATGCCTTTGGTATCTTGATAGGGATTGCATTAAATCTGTAGATTGCTTTGAGCTGGATGGCCGTTATGACAATACTAATTCCTCCTATCCATGAGCATTGAATACCTTTCCATTTATTTGTGTCGTCTTTAATTTCTTTCATGAAGGTCTTACAGTTTTCAGAGTACAGGTCTTTCACCTCCTTGGTTAGGCTTATTTCTAGGTATTTAACTCTTTTCAATGTAACTGTAAATTAAATTGTTTTCTTGATTTCTCTTTCTGCTAGTTCATGAAACATTTCTGTATATTGATTTTGTATCTGCAACTTTAATTAATCCATTTTAGTTTTAATAGTTTTTTTGGTGGTGTCTTTAGGGTTTTCTATATATAGTATCATGTCATCTGCAAATATTAATGGTGTTACTTCTTTCTTACCAATTTAGATGCTTTCATCCCTTTTTTTGTCTGATTGCTGTGGTTGTGACTTCCATTACTATGTCATACAAGTGGTGAGAGTGGACATCCTTGCCTTGTCTCTAATCATAGAAGAAGAGTGGATAGCTTTTCACCATTGAGTATGATGTCTATAGTTTTGTAGTATATAGCCTCTCTCATGCTGAGGTTGTTCCTTCTGTACACACTTTTTTGAGACTTTTTATCACAAAGTGTGTTGAATTTTGTCAGGCGCTTTTCAACATCTATTGAGATGATCATATTGTTTTTATCCTTCCCTTTGTTAATGTGGTATATCATATTGTTTTATTTGTGGATTTGAACCATCCTTGCATCCTCAGAATAAATCCAGTTTAGTTCATGATGAATGATCCTTTCAATGTATTTTTAAATTCAGTTTGCTAGTATTTTGTTGAGGAGTTTGCATCTATGTTTATCAGAGTTATTGTTTTGAAGGATGTTATTTTATTTTAATGTAGTAGCTTAATTAGCATTAGTTTATGGTGGGAAGAAAGTTCATGTAAGTCAATTTAGTCTATCATTATGTCACAGCCCAAATACATTTTCAAACTCATTTTTTCCTAATCACACATTGTATCTAATATCAGTTACATGCCATAATTTCCATGCTATAATATTTCTTTGGAACCTCTATACTTTGTAATCTAATTACTTCAGTTATGGAATTTAATTCAGAACAGGACAGGTCCTGGACATTCTGAGATCCAATTAGAATTTCATCCTATGGCAGAGGAATGCTCATGCAAAG
>JAVSCE010004212.1:0-154327 GCA_032199065.1 Smutsia gigantea
CGTCCGCCCCTGCCCCACCCAGCGCTTCACTGACAGCCCCAGGCAGGCGAATGATTCCGACCCCCTTGAGGGGGTGGCAGCTCATTCTCATTTCTCAGTTAAGTTTAATTTTGCCAACAGCCAAAGGCAATGACAGCAGCTCTGGAAATCTGGCTGCAGGCACTCTGGGATGGGCAACCCAGAAATAATTGCCTCTTTGAGTGTTTTATTGGAAAGTACATGTGCTTCCCGCTTCCTGTGGGCACTACTTCCTCCCAGGGCCACTAGCTGATGTGAGGAATGAATCAGGCCTGTGAGGCTGGTGGGGCTGCTTCACGGAGAGGGTGGAGGATGGGTGGGCCTCCGGGCTGTACTTTGTCCATCCTCCTTCCTCCAAAGCCCCGTTATTCAAGCAGGAGTTTGGAAAGCACCTGCAATCCTGCCTGTCATAGGCACCAGAGCCTCACCACCTTGTGAAGTTTCCTCCAAGGTGTGCCTCAAAACCCCCACTGTCCTGGAAGCCCCTTGCTGTGCTGGCTGAGGGGGGGTGGGGGTGGGTGGGACCCTGAGACTTGAGCTCTGAAGGCTGTTTTGCTCTAGGAATCTCCCCCTTGTCACTGTCTCCAGTGCAAGGTGTCTGCTTCTCCTTGATCTGAACAGGGAAACAGGATGTTAATGACCATGAGACCAGATTTTCCCGGGTGTGGAACTGGCCAGATGGATCCTAATGCTATATCGTGGCCCAGTCCACCAGACCTGCAGCTGTGCCCAGACGGCCACCTCCTGTGTGGCTGTTGTCGGGTGTGAGGAGAGCGAACAGGCAGGGAGAAAGAGGGAAGGCGAATTGACTGCAATGCTGGAAGAGGTTTCACTTATCTGCTCCAAATGTGGTGGTGTCTCCTCCAGGTCACTGAGACTATCCCCCTGTCTCCAGCCCTGTCAGTGCCTCCCAGGCTCCCTGGGGATCCCCCCCACATCCCTGACTTGGCTAGTTCAATGGACAAGTGGAGAGGGGTTCCATTTCCATGCACTTATTTTAGCTCTGTGCCTTGGCTGAAATCCTCTGGGATTACATGCCTGTTGACTATATCCTCTCTAAAATGATCACCCTTCATCTAGATGATGATATGGCCTTCAGGGACAAGAGGGAATGGCTGCCAGGGGGTGAAGGGAAGGAACCATAGCCCTGTTTAGCATTCCCTGGTGTGGGACACAAAGACATCCACGTGCAGGTAACTCCTGCTGACACTGCTTGAAGCTCCAGTCCTCCAACAGGTCCAGAGGGGCTGCGCCATTTAATTCCTTCCCCATCTTGGCTCCTGGAAAACTCCTTCCTACTCATTCTTCAAAATCCTGGTCAAACATCACCTGTTCTTTAAAGGCTTCTCTGATCCCTTTTCAGGCAGAACTGATGACTCTCCTTCCACTCAGTACTTCGCTCTGCAAATGGCCTTATCTTGAGCAAGTTACTGATTATTACATGAGTTCTATAAAATAGGGGTAATGGAGCCCTTACACAAGGGTTAGGGAAGAATCAGAGATAATGTATCTTTAAAACCTAGTATTGTGCCTGGCCCATGATCAGGGCTCAGAAAATGACAACTCTCAGAATGAGGGCCATGATTACACTTTTTCTTCTTTTTTTTTCAAATCAGACAGGTAAGGTGCCGACATCCTAACAAGTTTTGAGGGAGGCACACATCATGCAAAGAATGAACACCCAGTCATCGCACTTATGAAGTACAAAAGGGTCAGTGATCACACTTCTTCAGGGGTCTGTGTACACATGCTGCCTCTGATAGACTGTGGACTCCTTAAGGACAAGGGCCACGACCGAGTCCCTGCTGTCCCATAGCTCCCTGACCGGCTCAGAGTGAGTGCCCAATAAAGGGAAGTAAATATCAGCATTATCATTAGGATACTTAAATAATACTAACTGGACTTTAGGGCATGTTCACCATGTGCCAGGCACAGTTCCAAGCAATTTGCCAGGACTACTCAACCTTCCCAACCACCTTGGAAGGTAAATGTTGCCGTCCCCATTTCACAGATGAGTAAGCTGAAGCTTCTCGACATGAGACAATCTGCCAGAGGTCACACGGGGAGGAGCGAGGGATGGAGGCAGTTTTTGAATCAGGTCGGTCTGACTCCACAGTTTTTGAACAACTCCATACCTGACTGCTGAGCATGCTCCAAACTGCAGCCCAATCCTCAGTCTCGCTGACAACAGGAACTGGGTTTGGTTTGCTCAGGTGGCCCTGATCCCTGCACAGACCCTGGCACGGAGCAAGCTCCCTGGTCAATGTTTCTTGGATTAGACGAGAAAAAAGATAAAAGGAGAGAGAGAAAGGAGGTCAAGGGTAGATGAGGCCAGAAGGGGCTGGGAGAGGGCTGTGCCCTGGCCCTCAGTTCACATAACTTTTCCAGGAGCCCTTGCCATTCCCACCATCCCAACTTCCAAGTGTGTTTGAAAGGGGTTCCCTTGGAAACAGACTGAAGCTCAGAAGAATGTGACCTGAGGGCTCAGGTGCTCCCTCCATCCCAGACAGGCCCTCCCCAGCCCCAGGACCCCTGGCCTGAGTTGTAGGCCGCAGAGAGAGGTTTGTGCTGCATAAATGTGTCAGCATTTGGGAGAAGAGGAAACAAATGTAGACTACAGCATCGCTGTGCCTCCGAAGACAGACTGTAGGGGCCAGGGAGCCACCCTCCCAACCTCCCCACCGCCACCAACTCAACATTCAGGGCCTGACCTCACTCAGCAGGGTTATGACTGAGGGATGACACCCTTGCTGGAGGTGACTCTGCTGGGAGTGGGTGGAAGGTGTCTGTTCCTTGTCCTGTCAGCACACTGGGGTGGGGTTGGGGCCTGCCTGCGCATGTGACCTCAGAGCCAGGGTCACGGGGACTTTGACGAGCTAGTCTAGCCCTTTCTGCAAGCCCAGTTGGTGCTAGGGAGGGAGAGGGAAATTTTAATTTACATTTATTCCCTCAATTCAGAGTCTGGACAGCTATTTTGACTGCTTCACAGGAATATTCTTTAATTCTGAGTTTCTTTTTCTCATTATGGCTTAAAAATTAAAATCTCTCTGCCGTGGGCAAGTGAAGGTGGAGTGAGAGATGGCTGCCGCCACCACACATTTCTTATTTAAGTGAATTTGGAAACATCAACTGCTTTCTCTCAGGGCAGGTGACTGGGAGAAGAGGACAGGGCAGACATCAGCCTCCCTCCTTCCCAGGCATCGGCACTGATCCTCCACTGTTCCTGCGGCCCTCACTGACCTGGCCAATCACAGACCTAGGAACACTCTGCGCTTGTTCTTCCCCAGGCATTGTTTGCAGCCGATGCTTAAGAGAGCCCTGCAAGAAAGGAAGGCAGGTGTTCTTGTTCTTGTTTTTATGAATGAGGGAACTGAGGGCCCAGCGCATTTTACAGATGTGAGCCAAGCCCCTGAAGTCCTCGGGAGGGGCCACAGAGTGGGGGTGGTCCAAGTCGTGACCTTGCCCCTCCAGATCTCCTCTCTTCTGAGCAGACAGCTGGGCAGGGCTGTCTCTTCTCTTTGCCCCTGGAATACTGAGAGACTCACTCAGGAGTGCTGTGATCTGGGGCAGCTCCTGTCACCTCCTGGAGCTTCAAATTCCTTCTATTTAGAAGAGGGGTTGCCCTAAATTCTGCCTACAGTCCCCTTGCAGCATATGTGCCCAGAGCCCTGGGGGAAGGAAGACCATGTTTTCGGTTGTGTTGCTTCATCTCAGGGATTCTGGTTCTCTGCCCTCGACTGCTTCTCCCTGTGTGAGAACACCCAGCTGTCTTTGCCCTGCTATTTTCTTTCTGCAGATCTCTCCCTGATTTGCTTGCAGAGTCTCAGAGGGGTATGTGGTCCACATGCGGTCTCCCACAGAGCTCCAGAACCTGCCCTCTGAGACGGGCCTGGAGGAGGCTGTCTGGCTTCAAAGCCAGTTTTTACTGAGCACATGGGGAGGTGCCTGGGGACTTCCCAGGTGTGGAACAGGCTCCTTTCACCAGAGGGCGCAGGGTCTGGGAATGCCTGCCTCTCAAGCAGCATTAGAAATTATGACTGACTGTCCTGTCCGAAAATAGCAGCACCAGTACCCTGCTGGGGACACAGGCTCTGGCAGGAAAAGGAGTTTCTTGTTCCACCTTTGCCCCTATTCCCAGCTCCCTTGAGGACCTAGTAGTTTTCCACGTTCTGTTGTTCCCTTTTGTGGGACTCTGGAGAACCAAGAGCCCTAAGTACCATGTGACCCTAAACCTCTCCAACAACCTCATGTTTTTGTTCCTGGTGTGAAATGACAGCCACTCTCACCCTACCTCCTCCCTGGGGAGTGGGAGCTGAGGGCCAGACTGTTTATTCACCACCTTGACCCCAAGGGCCACAGAGGAAATTCCAAAACTAACCTGTGCCAGCAGGAGGGGCAGTCTGGGCAACCAGGGGCTTCTGAGGCTCGGAGGAAGAAATGAGTGCTCCCTGGAGTTAAAAGCTTTGGATTGCAACTCAGAACCAAACGTGAGGCTGTATTGTTGAGGCAGAGGAAACTCAGGCAGCTCTGGGGTCAAATTTCAGCTGCACCTCAAGCTGTGAAAGCTAGACGACCTCTGGAGTCCTGTTTCCGCCTTTGCTTTCCAAAGGGGTGATTATCCCAGTGTTGTTGCAGGACTGAAGGAAATAATATACATAAGACATTTACCCAGGCCTCCAGCATATATTAGGCACTTAGTTAAAGGTTGTATTATTACTGATGCCGGTATTACTGTTGTGACGGGAGTTAGGAAGTGGAGAGGAGAGACAGACATTCTTGTTTATAGAAACACAGCAACAGGACGCTGTCGGAAGGAGGTCCCCAAAGGGTCTCGCCAGAAGCTCTCTGCAGTCTCAAGAAAGCCCAGCCTTACCTCTTTGGTGCCATCTTATTGACTCAGACATAGACCGAAGGCTTCTGTTTTCTCGTGACAGCTGACTTACACTGGGAACAAACCGCATGTTGGGACATGAGATCACAGAGACTGGGTAGTCGAGTCCCTCTCCGTCAGATGAAGGGGCCCCTGTTCTTATTCCTGTCAGTGGCGAGGGATGACAGTAAGGCTGCCTGAGCGCGAGGGCCAGGCCAGAAGGAACAATGGCTGGGCAGGTGCCAAGGCCTTGGAAAAAAACTGAGGTCCCAAGAAAGAAACCAGAGCTGCCCCAGGGGGCACTGCCTTCCCCTTTGTACCTCTCACTCTTTGTTCTGCCCCATTCCATTTCTAGCACCCCATTGCCCCACCATCTCTGACAAGGAGGGTGGAATGAAGCTGAGATAACATAGGGTAGGTGGTGATACAGACACTGGGGCACCTCTCCCGGGGGAGGTAGTTTGAAGTTGAGATTATCCCGACATCATTAAGTCCAGGGACCCAAATACAATTGGAAGGCCAGGAAAATGGAGTAGCAATTCTAAGATCCTGATAGCTGTCAGCTTCACCTCACCCCATCTCTCTTGCCCAAACCCAGCTCGCTATTTTTCCTTTCTCTTCTGACTCTCTTTTCCATTCTCTTTTCTCCGCCTCTTCCTCTTTCTCCTCTCCTTCTGCATAGGCTGGCTGCACAGACAGGAGGGTCTCTTCCCTCTGATTGCCTCACGCAGAAGTAGGGATCCTAGCCTCCTCTGATAGAGGCTCAGAGGAGAGCTAAGTCCCTGGGCTGGCGTAGCTCAGGGACTTCTGGGGCACATGGGGGGCAGGGGCTGGGCTGTGGGGAAGAGGAAAGCAGGAATTGGCTCAGGAGAGCATGAAGATGGCATAGACAAATGAAATGCAGCATCGATTGGGCTCTGGATGACTCACAACCTCAGAGGAGGGACCTGGGAGACTGATGTCATTGCTGGAGCTGGTGCTGACGCTCACAGCTGCATCCCAGTCCTACCCTGAGGCCTCTCCTGGCCTTGCTAGCTTTTCTTGGCCTTCCCATTAAGGGGCAGGTCTAGGGAAGCAAACTTCATCTCTAATATCATTTAGAACACCAATGTGGTTTTCTTAGACTGAGATCCACCTTCCTACATCCTCACCTTTGGTTTCTCCACTTGTCTTAATAGATGTACTAATGTGCACATGAGCATTCACTGTCTTACACGTGTGTGCATACTTTTTATATGTGTGTACAGCATATATGCATGTGTACACACACACACACACAACTCCCACCTGCCATCTGTTTCCACCAGTCAGAGGAATAAACTGGGCTTCCAAACAGTGGTAGGGTACTCTAGGGAGCTGATTCGCTCTGGGAGTGATATGAGGAAGAACTTCTGTGTGCTCTTGTCTGCTGGCATCTTAATGCCATGTGCCTCTTGACTTCAGGGACCACACATTTGAGCCAAAGTAAGCCCAGTATTCGGATAGGCATGTGTGTCCTTGAATATGTGCATTTCCAACTTCATAATCACAGAGAAAATGAGAAGGAGTGAGGTTGGCAGGCGATATGTGGAGGAGGACAATTTAAGGAGGGCCAGCGCCTTTAAAAACTGACTCCAAGAGAAATGTCATCATCATCCCCCTCCACCACCCACCCCCAATTGAATGTATCTTTCCCTCTACATACTAGGAAGAGAGTTGAAATCTCACTTGTTAATTAAGTCCCAGGAATTCAGCTAAGCTGGGGCAGAGGAAGGGTTCCATGAATGAATGTGAATATTAATACCATGTAAACCACATGCAAATGAGTTGAAAGCAAAAATAAATAGCTTGTGGGTCTTGAACATGAAAAAGAACAATTAGGCTGAGGTGAAGGCAGTGGAAGAGTCACAGCCTGTGTAATGGGGTGTCTTCCAGAGCCTGGGTGGCAGGTGAACCCACTCCAGTCCTCTGAGGATCCTGGCCTGTGACGTGGTAGGAATGGTCTGTCTAGGTCATAAGCAACCAACTGACAAGCACTTGTCAAATGCCCACATGACACAGTGGCAGAGGTGGATTTTTCTATGAAGCTAATGAAGCTTAAGCTTCACGGCTTCTCATTTGCATAGGCCCCTTCCATAGCCTGATCTTGATTTTATGTTTATAATTTTGTATTCTTTTTCTTAAAAAGGGCTTCCCAAATTGTACAAGCTTTGGGACCCACAGAAACCTCTGCAATGAAGAGAATAAACTCTCTATTCTTATTTAATTAGCAGCCTCCTTTGAAATCACCTGTCTGTCAGAGACGCCCATCTGTCCACATAGCCTGTATGTCCCTTCCTCTGGGTGGAAGAGGACCAGATGCCCTCCAAGGCTGCTCCTGGCTCCAGGACTCCACAATTTTCTGCCTTGAGGCTGGTGTAGGAGGAGGATGAAGATAGCTGGTTTGTTTTTAATGGGAATATGGCCGTCTTGCCCAAACCCTGAGAACCTCAGGGAGCAAGTACCTGATAATAAAAATCATAGCTTACATTTGTAGAGACTTTGAGAGTTTCTAAAGGAATGTGTCATTTGATCTTCACAACAACCTTGAGGCAGGGAGATGTATTATGGAGATTTGTTATAGACAAGGAAACTGAGGCTCAGAGAGGTGAAATTACAATAATAGCTCACACTCCCAACACTGTTATAACAACAGGGGATTATTATTTTTTTTATTATTATTAAGGTATCATTAATATACACTCTTATGAAGGTTTCACATGAAAAACATTGTGGTTACTACATTCACCCATATTATCAAGCCCCCCCCAATACCCCATTAGTCACTGTCCATCAGTGTAGTAAGATGCCACAGAGTCCCTGTTTGTCTTCTTTGAGCTACATTGTCTTCCCTGTGACCCCACACACACCATGTGCACCAATCATGATACCCCTCAATCTCCTTCTCCCTCTCTCCACCTGCCGTCCCCCACCCCTCCCCTCTGGTAACCACTAGTCCCTTCTTGGAGTCTGTGAGTCTGCTGCTGTTTTGTTCCTTCAGTTTTGCTTCGTCATTATACTCCACAAATGAGGGAAATGGACACTTAGGTTGCTCCTATATCTTGGCTATTATACATAGTGCTGCGATAAACATAGGGGTGCATATGTCTTTTTGAATCTGGGATCGTGTTTCCTTCGGGTAAATCCCTGGGAGAGGAATTCCCGGGTCAGATGGTAACAGCAGGGGATTATCATTGTGCTCATTTAATCTGCACAATGACCTTATGAGGTAGGTACTATTATTTTTTTTATTTTAATAGGGAAACTGCCGAGAGGTTAAGTAACTTGCCCTAGTCAGGCTAAAGAGGGGTAGAGCCAAGATTCACACTCAGGCAGTTTGGACGCAGAGTCCATGATCTTAATCGGTTCACTACTTAACAGCTTGTGCATGGTCACGGGTCAGAATTCAAATCTAGATCTGTCTGACCCCAGATGCGTTTCTCACCACTACTAAGCACTACCACCTCCCTAATGAACCAGAAAGTGCTAGCGCTTGTGGCCAGGAGCCTGAAGGGAGAGACAAGGGGATTGGTGGAAAGTCAGAATTGGTCTAAGGACCAGGATATGGCTAGGGAAGAAAGAAAGGGTACCAATGCTCCTCCAGGGCTGCTAGTTCAGGGTGGGAGGTGAGCCAGCAATCACCAGCCTGCAAAGGGCCCAGAGAGACTTCTTCCCTCTGAGCCTTTGACCATCTCTCCCCACTCCTGCAATTCCCTGACAAACGAAATAAAGATTATGGCCAGAGGTATGTTTAGGGAGATCACCATGGCAACAAAGTAAAGGATGATGGATTGGGGGTGAGCGTGAGTTAGGAGACAGCTGCAACAATCCAGGAGAGAAGTGATAAGGTCCCAAAGGAACCAAGGTAGTGACTATAGTACAAAGACGAGAGATGCTGCAGGAGCAAATGAATGAAGAGTGGACAAGGATGTGCTCTTCAAATGGCACAACCCGCATTCAAGCCCCAGTGGAGAAAGGGAGGTAGAAGTGTGGGAAGTGTGGGGGGGCAATAAACAATGAGGCCTGTAGGATGAGCAGCCCCCGGATCACCTGCTGGAGGTGATAACATTTCATCTTCCTGCTCTCTGGGTCTCCAGTCTTACTGGTTCCCCCAGGCTGTATGTGATTGTGTGTGTGTGTGTGTGTACAAAAGTGTCAGCCTGGGCTCTGAGGCCACATCACAGGGAGGTGAGCTATGGGGAGCGCCAGGGAAGCGTGATTTAGAGTCTCATTCCCACTGCCCTTCGCTGTGCTGCAAGGACAGTTCATGTAATATATAATTACCGCGGCCCAGCAGGGCTGCACTGTATACATAGCTCCCCGCCTTCCTCCTGCTCCCTCCTGCCTGCCTTCAGACTATAAATCAGTTTTCAATTCTGAGTGCTACCTGTAAATGTTCAAGCTCAGGAGGATCCTTGCCTCATATTCCTGCATCCCTGGGCAGTAGTTCAGGCTCTGAATGGTGCCCCTTCCCCTAGTCCTGATTCTGACATCCTTCCTATCCCGATTGATGGTGGGAGGGGCTGGAATAGGCTCTAGGGTCTCTGGGGCCCTGGCTTGAGGAGTAGGGGTGGGTGGTTCCGTGTCTACCTGACTCAGCCAGGCCTGAGTCAAACACAGTACAGCACCGTGGACAGATTCTGGATCAACTGGGCAAGAAGGCATTGAAATTGACTCCTCCTCCCAGAATGGCAACTTTCTCCTAGTCCTGCAGGATGTGCCAGAAGGAAGCAGGTGGGCACCTTCCCTGGAGAGTCTCCAAAAGACAGCGCCCCCACCATAGGCTGATGTGGTGATAGAGGTACCAGCCATGGCTTTGCCCTGAGCTGGGATGGGAAATCCCATGGGGTGGTAAAAGGACAAATCTTGATTTGTACCTAGAAGATACCTTGAGGACTTTGATTCTCCCATTCAAAAAAAAAGCTTGATGTTTTCCCTCTCCCTTCCTGCCCCTTTTTACTAGGATGACTGCAATCACCTCCTCACTGGTCTATCTGCATCCACCAGTACCCTTCTAATCATCCTTCTGCTGAATGGAGATCAGATCATGCCTCTTATTTCCCTGATTAAACCTCTTTTTGAACTTCTCTCCTCCCTCAGGATAATACCCATTACTCACCATGGCTCACAAGACCTTAACCATAACCATCCTCACCGGGTGCCACTCCTCCTCTCATTGCCTCACTGATTTCTGTTTCTCTAACACTTCTGCCACAGGGCCTTTGCACTGGCAGTTCCTGAAACCTGAAATGCTCTTCCTCTGGCTCCTACTCTTCCAGGTCTGTTCCTATGTCACCACCCTTCCCTGATTACTCCTTCTGAAGGTTCCCCTTTCCATCTCAAAACTTGTAACTTTATAATTTATAGCTTTGTAACTTATAAACTTGTAATTATGTATTCATCAGCTGGTTTCCTCATTTTTTGTGGGTTTTCTCCACTAGACAAGAATCTGTGAGGGTAGGAACCACACTGTCTTATTCACTACTGTATTCCAGGTGCTTAGCATAAAGCCTGGCATATAGTAGGTATTAATTAAATATGGTTTGAACTGAATATATGGGAGATGGCTGCCAGCAGAAGTTTTGTAAATGGAAGCTGACTTCACCTACCCATATCACACCCTCACTTGCAAAAAGCAAACAGATCGGTCCATCTTTCCCTAGGAGATTAAGTTTACACCTGCCCTGGAGGAAGTAGGAGGTTTCCCCCAGGGCCTCAGCTCTCTTTCCTCTCCTCTCCTTTGGGAAAACTTTCAGCTGTGGCCCCTTCCAGCTGTACCTGGAGCTGCTGCTCCAGGGACAATGGGTCACTGGCCAGTGTTTATCACCTCTCACTCCCCATCAGGTGCCTGGGTTACTGCAAACCATGGCCCAGCTCAAACGGATACTTGCGCCCACTGGTGGGGGCAGGGGAGAGGAGCAAGAAAGGAAGAGGGAGTGTGTGGGCCAGAAACTCAAAAAGGAGGCAGTGAAGGAAGACTGAGGAGGCAGCTCTTCCCTGCATTACAATATCCATGAAGCAAATGCAAACTAACTGAAAGCACCTTTTGAATAAGCAGCTTTTATTGAGGGAGCTCCTCTAATCCCTAAATGGCTTTATTGACGGAGAGAAGCTTCCTAGGGGAGGGAGTGGGAAATGTGAACTTGCTGTCAGGAACCATCCTGCAGCGCCCTTGTCCCTGTGCTTTCAGATCCCAGACATGCTTCTTGTGGCTAATGGAACTGCAGATCTGCAACCTCGGCTCCCACATTCCACTCCCGCCCCCACCCCGAGTCTGGGAAGCCTGGCCTTTGGGTGTGTGGGAGGCTGAGGCTGCCGATGCTGCAGCGCAGCGCAGTTATAGACGTTGGAAACTGTGAGCAACTGAGTATGGCTACCATGGTACAGTTCTGTGGGCTCTCTGGTATAACACCCGGGCATGTGAAACTTCCCTGTGCCTGTGTGTAAAGGCATGTGTGCTGTGTGCACTGGGGAGTTTGTGTCCATGTACGCACATCCCTGGGAACCAGCATCACTGTGTTTGTGTCTGTACATCTGTCTGTGTGTGTCTCTTCCTGTCACTTCCTCCAATGTCTCCATTTGTATTCCTCCTCAGATTATAGGGGGCTGGCCTCAGATGGAAGTCATGCTTTAGAGACTAGTGACTTTTATCAGAATGGTAATGAACTAATAACACACGAAGGCCCCTGGGCTCTGGAGAAAAGCTGAGAGAACACGTGGGGACAGAGTGGAGGCTTGGGGACCTTGGGGTCTGTGGGTAAAATTGTAATATTTCCAGAATATCTCACAGGTTTTAGTGCATCTGCATATCAACAGGCGTTCCTCAGGGGGTGGAAAGAAGTAGCTCATCTCCATATCAATGAGTAATTACCTGGGCAACCTGAGGGCTTATCTGAATCTGAGAGGTTAGGAGGAGGTCTAGTTTGCTTCTGCCAGAGCAGGAAAGAGAAATGGCCCCAGACCGCAGTTTGTAACCAATAAACGGGTTTTAAACTTTATTTCTCCCTTTGACTGATTTCGGTTTTGGAGGTATTTTGCCCTGGAACTTCCTTTCCCCAGAGTTACAGGGTCTCAAGGACCTTGTCCCTCAGAAAGGCATTTTGGCTCTGTTCAGATTTTAGAGGGTGGGAGGCTGGAGACAAGGGAGACCAAGGGGATGTTGGAATCCTACCTCTTCTGGAACCCTCCTTTCCTTGCTTTGCTGTCTGTCTCACCTTCCCAAAGGACTCACTTTGGCTATAGAACTGTGAAGGGTAAGGCTGGCTATTCCACTCTCCCAGCCTCTGCCACTCCAGCCCTTACCCCAAGCTAAGTCCTGCCCAGAGATGCAGAGAGGGGGCTGCTCCTGAGTATAAGATAACACAGAATTTTGAAAGGGGCAAGGACACATACACAGGCCTTGAAGCACTAAAACCTGGAAAGTTGTCTCTTGGACATGGAGCCTATCAAGACTAATTTGGCCTCAGAGATTTTTCATAATGGATTCAGGGACAGGTGAGTAGTCCCTGGAGGACAGGAGAGTCCAGAAGCCTGTAGACCATCCACATTAGAGGGACCTGGGACTCCTTTAGCAGGAGCTCCTTTCATTGGTCAGAGAAGATAAGTGATAGCCTCAGCCTAGAGGTTTCAGAGATTTCATGAGGACCTGGGCTTGCAGCACACGGGGGCTCACTTCACTGGAAAGATCTTCTATCCAACACACAAGAGGCAGCCACTTCTCCGCACACTGGAGCGCTCTGCCACCTTAGCACTGCCTGGAGCACAGTAAGTGTACAGTGAATATTAGTTATTATGAATATTAGCATAATCTCCTGCTGGAAAGTCTCTGAGTGTGGTCCCTGCAGAGAGGACTAAGCCTCTAGGACCCAGGAGTCAGGAAGAGTGGGGCAGTGCACAGCCGGCATGGTACCAAGATGCCCAGCTGGAGCACCAGGAAGGCAGGGACCCTGGCCTCTGCTGTGGCCTCTCCTTCCCTACCCTGGCTTCCCAGGCATACTCTTTCTGGGCTCTGCAGCAGTCCTCCCTCTGCCCCAGGTAGGCCCAGTGACCTTTCACTCAAGTCTGCAAATATATTCTTGGCGAGTCTTGGAAATGAAATTGTGCTCAACATTTGTATAGGGCTTTTCTGCCACCCAGCCCTTTACAGACATTAGCTAATTAAATGGAGGAGGTGGAGAAGGAGGAGGGCCTGGCCTCTGTAGTCAGGATTCTAGGCCTTCCTGCCCTGGGCAGCTCCAGTCTTATTTCTCCCTTCATCTTTGCCTACAAGGCAGGACTTACTCTGAAGAGGAAGTGACTGCTGGGGAGTTGGCCACTGAGGCAGAAAGCAAAAGGAGCAGGGAGTGTAACAATATACTGAGTAGGTTAGAGGCTTCCTGAAGGCATTCTGTCCCACTGCCAGCCATATCCAGCAACTTGTTCAGTCTGAAAGTACAGTTCTGTGTCTGCCATGAATGGGTCAGCCACCTTCTCTCCATTTGGAGGACATGAGAACAGACAGACAGTAATAACTAAAGCCAGAACAGGTTGTCAAGGTTCCTTCCCAGAGGGCTAGGGGAACAGGGCACACAGCTGTCTGGCCTGGTCTAGGGACAGGTTTGACCTCTCAGTCCACCTGGGAGTCACAAACCTGGACAGCAGAAACTAGCCTGGAGAGAAGTGCATAAACCTCTTCCCTCCCTGCTCTTCCTGGATGCTAGGGTTGGAGGGGAGCCATTCCAGCACCAGCGGGGTCCCCAAGCACAGCCCGCACCCCAGGAGTCAGTGACAGGGGCTGCCCTCCAAGGGGCAGCAAGTCAATCCCCACCCCACCCGGGGCAGAGAGAAGGGGGGTGGGAGGGATCAAGGGCTAGGTACGACAGTGGGGGGCACCAGGAGAGAGATGGAGACCAGTCACAGAGACTGGCCTAAGGAAAAAATAGGCCGTGTTCCAAACTGATGCTCCTGAAGAAAGGAAAGGAAGGAGACTGGAAGGAGAACGGGAAGGAGCAGCAGCTCCACAGGCTACAGTGGCATCAGGAGTGAGGATTCTTGGCACAGCCGGGGGCAGCCCTACTAGGAATCCCCCAAGAAGTCTGAGCGAGCTGCTGTAGGCCCAGAGAGAGAGCCCCCCGCTGGGCCCCTAGTACCGCATCCGCAGACTCCCACCTCCGTGTTCAGGCTCCTTCAGGAGGCGGCGGTGTTCATTCTCCCCATCTCATCACAGGCACTGCAAGCCTGGAGACTTGGCCCCTCCACCCACAAAGAGTATACCCCCCAGGCCTGCCCCAGCCCGCCCTGATCCCATCAGGCTGCCTGGGGAATCAGCAACACAGGAGGCCATGACAAGTTTGGCAGAGAAGGGTCTGACCTCCCCTTACCATAATTATCTGTCTTACAAAAAATAGGCATTGAACTTCACAAAACCAATTAAGGCTTCAGGGCTAGAGCACCGGAGCCAGCAGGAGTCCAGGCACCTCTGGTGATACTCGAAGCCAACTCCAAGGGCAGAACAGTACCTGACAGCTCCCTCCCCTCAGGCCCCAACCCAAAGGCTGCAAAGCTCCTGCACATGCAACAGAAGAGGCTGAAGTCAGACCCAAGGAAAGACTGGCTGGCTGGCAGGCGCATGAGCAGTGGGATGGTTTCTTCCCTTCAGTGACAGACAGCCGAACAGAGGCTGCTCCCTCCCTCCACAGCCCTCACTGGTTCCAGAAAACCTCAAGATCTTCCCATCGAGTTACCCAGGCAACCACAGCCTAGCAGTACTCACAGTGATGATGGAGAGAGAGCAGACTGACAGCAGGCCCAAAACAGGCTGCCAAGGTAGGGGCACCCATCTCAGGGTGAGCAGAGGTGAGGGAGGCAGAGGCTTCAGGCCAGAGCAAACATCCCTTGCCTCCCTGCCCAGCCTGTTCCAGGATCTATTTTCCTGCAATTTGTGGATTTATATAGCCCAGTCCCAGGAGGGTGAGCTTCCCTCACTGTCAGGAGGGACTGGGGGGCTCTCCCAAGGCTTCCCAGGATGGCAGAGGCTGAGGCTACGAGCCCAGCACATGGGCCAGCAGTACCCCTGCTTTCAAGGGTTAGTAGGACTCTCTTCCACAAACACCCCTTCTCTCCATGATGGTCCCCCTGGGAGGCAGTGTTGCTAAGGGATCATGAGCATGGGCTGCTTTGGAATCAGACAAAAGAGGGTTTGGCTTTTGTCTTGGTCTCTTTCTGAGACTCCATGACCCTTGGGTAAGTCATTACTCTCTCAGTCTGTTTTCCTAACTGAAAATGGCGATAATATGATGAATTCCCAGGGCTTAATAATATTATACGTATAATATGCTTGTTCAAGGCCTGGCACCGGGTCAGTTTTTAAAAAATTAACTCTATTAAAATTTTATTTTTATTATCATTAAGTGTGTGCCTCAGTTTACTCACCTATAAAATAGGGATCATGATTCAGTGGATTGTTCGAAGAGTACACAAGAGAAAACATGTGAAACGATTAGACTAACACCTTACTCATAGAAAGTACTAGTGTGATTATGATTATTCCTATATACCACTTCTGCCCCCAGGCCTTTGATTATAAACTGGGGAACATCTTTAAACTAGTCCAAAGTCGTAGTTCCCTAAGCAATAGGGGCTGTGAAAATAAGGTTTCTGAAATTGTAGTGGGGAGGTCATTCCTAATGTCCATGTCCGTGAACTTCCAACGGGACCAGGAAAGAACCTTTGACCTCTGCACTCCCCTCATTTCCACCTCAGGAGCCTAAGGTTCCTTGAGCAGGCTGATGTTCAGCTAATGCCCAGCATCCTGGAGAAAAAGGGTAAAGGGTCATTTAGAATGGAAAATAGTTGTCCCTACACAGAGGGTCAGATGTCAGGCTGAGGGAGGGGACACAAGGAAACAGATGAGGACCACACGGGTGTGCTACACAAGGCCTCAAATGCTCCCATCTTTCACTGTTGCAGCTGAGATCTCATTTCTGCAAGGAGATCTTAGCTACACCGCTCCCAAGCCTTCACCATCTTCCTCCCTGGCAACACCAACCCTCCTCCAGCACCCAGTCACACTTCTGACCACTGAGACCCATGAATAGGCTTCCTTGTGATAGATCGTCCTCATCCTCAGCCTTTTCCACACATCTGTGCCTCACGGGTCTAATTGCACATGAATTGCAAGACAGGTGTCCCAAGGGTCTCCAGGGTGTACCACAAACTAAAGTGTGGGCTAAAACTGCTGCTAGAAGAACTCAGGTGAAACCTCAGGGAAAATGTCCTGGTTGAGCGTGCTGGGAGACACAGGGAAAAGGCTATACGCAAGCTATGGAATCTGCTTCTCTCTGGGCTTTCTGAGAAGGCCCCAGCCCTAACCTCTAAGGCCCTGGAGAGCTTGCGAGTTAATGCCTCAGTCAAGGCGGACTGGGGCTGAGACTGTCAGGACCCTTAAGACGTTGGGGAAGGTGAGGCAGCTCTCATTCCAGACCTGGCCAGTGGCGCCACTGCTGGCCTTGTCTCTTCCTTCCCCTAAGCCCTCTCCTCAGTAGCCTGGAAGACCTGCCACCTTAATGCTCACAGCAATCCGAGGCCTTGTGGGATGAGGTGGGGCTCCTGCAGACCCAGAGTCTAGGGAGAAGCAGTGACTCTGGGCTCTGATGTCAGGAACCAGATATGAGGATGACTCAGACACATCTTCCCCCAGAATTAATTCATAGGCTCGGGCCTGTGTCCTCTGCTGTGTTGGCAACAAAACCATTGTCTCCAGGCCAGAGATCTGGTCCTCCTCACCAGCCACCACGCCCTGGACTCTCCCCATTCTTTGAACAGAGAGAACTTGGAGGTGCTAGAAGCCAAAAGCCAGGCTTTTCTTCTGGGACTGTGTTACCCGATTTGGCGTCTTACCCTTCCTGTGCCCATAAATCAATGCCCACACAGGCTTTGTTGCTGGAAAGGAAGAATTCCTGAGGGTCTGTAGCTCTGGGATGACTGGGTGGGGGATGAGGAAGTAGGAGGGAGACCTGGGGAGGAGGCAGGAGCATGGCCTCGGAAGCCTCTCCTTTCTGGGCTTTCCTTTAGGGCAGGTGCTGCCCAGAAAGCCCCGGCCGTGCCAGCCTCAGGTCAGGAATGTCCCACACCCCACTGACCGCTCAGCACTCCCTGCCTCACCCCATCCCCACCTGACTCCCAGATGGTCCGGGAGCAGTCACAGAGGACTGTGTTAGATCTGGGAGAAAGAAAAAAAGGCTTTTTTTCCCCATGGTGAAGAAGCTAGTGGGCCGGGCATGGGTAATAACAGCACAGTTTAATCTGGAAGTCATTCTGGAGAAGATCCAGCTCCCCAGAGACAGCCAAGCCACAGACAGCTGCCGGGATCTGGCAGAGGGCCAGGAGTCACACCGTCCCCAAACTGGGACCCACCTGGCCTTGGCTGCGGCTCCCAGGTGGAGACCTGCCCTACTTGCTGATCTCCCAGAGGCAGAAGTCAGTTTCCTTCCAGCCCAAGGAGTCTCAGGGACAGGTCAGAAAAGCCAATTTTATCTCAAGTCTCTGCCACTGCCTGCTAGAAAAAGATTGCTTCTAGTTCTCAAAGGGTCTGCCCTGCTCAACTCAGATTGACAGGTGGACAGACAAAAATTTCCACTGTTCTCAGAGTCCAGGCTGAAGATAGCAGCCCAGAAGCCTCTCCTGGGATGACTCAGGACCGCCCCCTGCTGTCTGGTTTAGCTGAAACCAATTAAGAAGTAGAGGAAGAAAGCAGTGTTAAAGCAGATTCTAGCTGCCGCAGCAGAAAGGGAAACACTTTATACTGCCCTCTCTATACCCTGCCAGAACCTGAGTCAGAGCTGGACTTACCCAGGGGTCACCAAGGGGGGAAATGTCCAGAGAGTAGTTGACCTGGCAGGACAACAGACTGGGCTCTGCAGCCTAGCCTCTGGGCTCATACCCAGGGCTCTGAGGAGGGCTGTCCAGTCTGCGGATGTCCCTGGCTTCAGGAGAAAAGTCATTCTATGGAGCAAAATCAGTCACCTTCAGGCTGTGCCACACTCAGTGAATCATCTCGGTGGATGGGTGGCGGGGTGTCTGCCAGGCTTGGGGAGCATAGGAGAGACCCTGCTTCTCCCCAGCGACTCTCCCAAGTGCCAGTGGGACACATCCAAATGCACCATTGATAATACAGATAATAATAGCTGTTTCCAAAAGGACCTCTGGCTCCACGTGCCTGCAAGTTCAGGAGAACTTCGAAGATTCTTCAGGTCTGTTTAGCCCCAACAGTCTATGAGCCTATAGGATTCCACAGCCCACTCCTAGTGGCTGCCTTCTCTTCTGACCACATACTACTCCCCACTCCTAGTTCTTTCTTCAATATGATTTAAATCCATCTTGCTGCATCCTAAACAGTGGCAGCTAGAGGGGAGGATCTTCCTCTAACACCTTTTTCAAGATCAGAAATAGGACAGAGGGAGGGGGAAAGAGGCAAACACTGAGAAACCAAGGGAAGAGGAAGCAGCAGCAAGAATAACCAAATAAGACCCAAAGAAACCATCTGATTGGCTAGAGAGGTAGGAAACAAGTCCCAGCATTATCTCTAGTCATTCTCCCTCTAAACATTTCACAGCTGCATCTTTGTACTCACATTAAATGTAACTGTGAGTGTGACACACGTACACACACACACACACACTCATGTGCTTAGATTGTGGGACAGACCTGGCTTATGTGGGGCTAGAGTGGGCAGTAGTCTCTTTTGGCCCAGCGAGTTCTGCCCCCACCTGAACAGTTATCTTCCCCTCTTCACATCTCACTCCCTGACCCCCAGGCTCCAGCCTCCGAGCCTCACAGCACTAGTTCCTTGGCTTCCAAAACAGATCCCTCCCTGGGTGCTACCTCCATGCAGTGCTGAGCTGCTGGAATGGGGCACGGAAAGGAGGAGAGCTGTCAATCCCCACAGCCACCTCAGCTTTCCTGCAAATCCCCACCCAGGTTGCCCCCAATCCTACCCTCCCAAGGTAGCCTGTATTTCTCAGACCATGGAAAGCCACTCCAGGATATCTCGCCCTGAAAGACAGATCTGCTCTTGGAATTCAGAGAGACAGTGATGAATTCGGCCACACACTAGCAACCTACTTCCATTAACTCCTATGTCCAAATAATTTCTTTAAATCACCAAGGATGAGGATGGGAGAGGGGAAGGCAAGTCTGTGACATCAATCTTCAGTGAGGATTCCTCCTTCAGACCTGGCCAGGGCCAGGCAGGAGAAAAGCCCTGCACACACATACTCTGGGAGCTTCCGGGGCAAAGCAATGGAAATGAGACCTCACCTCCCCACCCACCCCACCCCCTGCCCCACCATGCCTCTTCTGACCAAAGTTTTTTTGTACCACCCTCTGGGTTCTTGGAAAAAACAACACAGACATGGGCTCAGGCAGCCATTCCTGGAAGTTTCAGAGCTCTGGATGCTCCTGGGGGCACCCTGACCCCTTGGCCTTCAAGAGAATATCTCCTGTATGACCAACATCCAGAGGCACCCAAAGGGCATGAGAGGAAAAGAAAAATCTTCACTGCGGTTTCAGTTGACTCATTCCTCCTCAAATCATCCTACTTGGCGCCCTCCTTTTACAGATGGAGAAGTGGAGACTCAGAGGGGCTGGCTTGCCCAAAGCTACCAGCTAAGAAAAGGAACAGATCTGAGTCAAGCACACTTTCCATAGCACAGGTCTTCTACCCCTAAAATCTGCTTCAGGGAGAACATGTCCTGGTAGGGGAGGGGGCCAGGAAGCAGGTGACATTTCAGTTGCTAAATGTGCCCTCCTAGGGTGGGGAGGGAGGGAGGGAGGGAGGGAGAAGGGGATTAAGAGGCACTGTAATTCACAACCACAATATAGGTAGGTCCTGGGGAAGGCAGCACAACACGGAGAAGACAAGTAATGACTCTATAGCATCTTACTACTCTGATGGATAATGACTGCAATGGGGGAGGTGAGGACTTGGTAATATGGATGAATGTTGAAACCACAATGTTGTTCATGTGAAACCTTCATAAGATTGTATATCAATGATATTTGTATAAAAAAAAAAGGAAAGAAAAAAGTACCCTCCTACCCTTGGCTCTGGACCACAGAATCATCAGCTCAAACTATAGTTTGAGCTGTCCTGCATACACTGCCTGTCTCTAAGCCAGCTTCCAGCTGGGAGGTTTGTACATCTTGGGGATGGGCCAGGTGGGGCCTGGAAGGCAAAAGGGACAGAGAAGAGAAATGCTGGCACTTCCCCAGGACCCCCAGAGCAGGAGAGGGGATGAGAGCTGGGCAGATGGGCCTGAACAGGCCATGTGGGAAGGTTGGGCTGCAGGAACAGTGTGGGCACAATGTTGCCTGGCTGAAACATGGCTTTGCCCAGTTGGTGACCTGAGCACTCCTCCCTTCCTCCACTCTCCCTATCTCTCTCCAAATTGTCTGCTTCAGATGTGATTCTTTCTAAATGGCCCTCCTCCCCCTACAAAGGAAGTGGCATGTGGAGGGATGCTGTGGACTCATCATTGACATCACAGACTCCTTCCAGCAGCAGCAGGCTGGGGAACCGGTGGCCCAGACCACAACAGGAGCAGCTTGTGATGTTCTGTTCCAACAGATTGGAGAGGGTTCCCCATGGCTCAGACCTGAGGCCAAGGAGCCAGGATGGGAAAAGCAAGGAAGAGGAGGCCCCTGAGCTCTTGGCCAACCAGACGGTTAATTGGTGGCTTGGAATAGGGGGCCCATATGGGCTCTTCTGCCTGGAAGGAGAAAAGTCAGTATTATCCAGCCCTGTGATTCTGACGGCTGTTGGGGCTCAGTGTTGGGATCCCCATTAGAGGTGCTCACCCTGCTCCAGACCCTGGAGCTCCCAGAAATGAGGGGAGGGTGAAGATGAACCAGTCACTGGCACTTGCTGGCTCCCTTCAGGCCTCTTCATAGCAGAAACTCACCTCCTCTGTCAAGGGTTTCTTTGAAGGGGGTGGGGGGCATCCTTGCCTTCAGCATGCTGTGGAGCTGCCAGTAGTTTGAGGAATCTGCTAGGACCAAGCGCATCACGAGATGTCCAGAGAAGCAAGAGACAAATACTTTGAGGTTGGATTCAAGGCATGGTCTCTACTCTGAGAACATTATCTGAGCATTCCAAATATTCCCTCTGTAGATCAAAGCCACAGAACCTAAACTCTTCAAGAGCAGCTTTAGAAGTAGTAGATAATACAGAACCACAGAGTCTTAGAGCTAATTGGTCCTCAGGGATCCCCTAGATTCCATGGTGTAGACCCTCACTAACTATTTTGTGACAGAACAAAGTATGAGCTTTTGGATTTTGAAGGGAGAAGCAGGTGATAAGAGAGAGAGAGAGAGAGACTTTCATGCATAGAGGCACTCAATGCTGGATGAAGTCACTGGTATAGGAATGTGCTTCCAAAGGAGCCCATTGTCCTCTCAGGTGAGGAGAGAGATGGCTAGAATAAGAGTAGGGGGTCTTGCTATTTCAGTCAAGGTGACCGGGGGGTCTGCTCTGGCATCTCTACCAAAATGGAGGTGGGAGGACAGGCTACCATTAGACAGGCCTCCTACAATGGCATGAATCATTCTCAGCACACTGCTGAGCCTATGGGCTCTGATCTTCGTCTAGCCGCTTCTTTCCATCTGAGGCTGGGAAGCTGCTGCAGACACTCACCACCTCACTCTTCACAGCACTGCCATTAAGGAACCTGATTAGCAGAGTCCCATGCAGGGCTGCTAATGGGTTGGGGACATTAAGCATAAATGGTTTCCCAAACATGGGCATGAGCAGAGCCCAGGAGAAGCAAATATCTTAATCTCAAAAAAACAAAAGTATAGGAGGAGAAGGAGCTCCCTCTGCTTACTGTGCATCTATTGTTCACCCACGTTTCCACCTGCAAGATTCCACAATTCTCAGGCCCAGGGATTTTCCATCCAAGGAGTGGGGCCGAGGGCTGGGCGGGGGGCGGGTGGGAACAGACAGATCTTCACACACTCAGACATATGCAAGTGGAAGAGATTCTCAAAGATTTACAGGGAAGTAGATTCCTGGTACTGACTTGGCCAACAATTCTGATGGTCAGGAAATCTTTGACATCTAATTGAACTAATCTTGTGATAACTCAAGACCCACTTCCCCAGGGTTTGGAGAATGTAGGGAAAGGACTGGAGTGGAAGATCAGGGATGGGACACCTTTAAACCCAAATTAGTTGCTCTGCGCCAGTGGTTTTCCCAATGTGGTTGGGACCAGCAGCAGCAGCAACTGATAACTTGCTATAAATGTAAATTCCAGACCCCACTCTAGGTCTACTGAGTTAGTAAACTCTGGGTGTGACAACCAGCAATCTTGCTTTAACAAGCCCTCCAAGTGGTTCCAATGTGCATTTAAGTTTGAGAACCACTGTTCTTGACTCTACCTATGAGATGAAAGGGGAATGTCAAGAGAAAGAAGAATTAAGAGGGGATGCAACAAGCAGCCTCATTCAAAAGGGAAAAAAAGGACTTTTCCCAACCTTGAAATCCAAAACCAGGCCTCAGAGGAAGCCTCTGACCTTGGGCTGTAAATGTCAGAGCAGTATCTAAGTGGCCCCACACAGAAGAGTCTGGGGAAAATAACCAACCCTGACCCTCTGCATTTTGCTGAGGGCAGGAAAAGATACCAGAACAATCATTTCATGTAATACATCTCCTACTCAGCTTTTCTGAGCTTCCTTTCCCTCCAGCTGCACCCCTGTGACTCCCATCCTTCCCTTCCATCTCCCTAGCCCTCCGACGACCCCACTCATGGATTTTCCCCTCATCCATTGAATGAGAACTGGTTCAAACTGTTTCTTAAGCAGACCAGCTGTGAGGGAGGCTCTATTCCAATGGGAGGAAGAGAAGCCCACCATGACCCAGAACTATAATCTGTAATGGAGCAGCCTCGCCCATACTCTCCCCTCTTCTCCCACTCAGGCCACACCGGTTCATGTTGCTGCCATACAAAAAAAGAGGAGCACTCTTTCCCTGATCTTTTATACTGTATCGGAATGGTCATCTTTGCAAAGAAAGAAAGAAAGAAAAAAAAAAGGAGACAATTTAGGCTCCTAAGCAGCCCATAAGTTTCCTGAGGGCCAGTATTGGTTTATATCTTATTCTCCTTTTAAATCCACCATACTAGATACCTAACACACTGGGTGCCTAATGAATATTTGATAAATTAAACTGAAAAGAGCACCCAGAAGCAAGAAAATAATGAGTCTCTGCTTCTAACCCGGAACTATAACAGATCAAGAAATGGGTCATCCCTGAAATGATTAGGAAAGAAGCCCCAGCCTGCTACCTTTGAGTCCAGACACTGCCATCTTCATCTTCGTTCAATTCATTCAACAAGCATGTGTAACACACCTGCTACATGTGGACTCTAGATCTCATGTTCTCCTGGGAGAAACAGATATAAAGTAAGTAAACATCTTATATTTCAGGTAGTGTTAACTGCCTTAGAAAGAAAAACAAAGTAGGGTAAGGAGACTAGGAATAGTGGGAACAGGGGTCAAGAAGAGCTGCTCTGAGGTAGTATTTGAGCAGTTAGCTGAAAGAAATAAAGGAGCTAGACTTGCAGCTATCTGGGGGAAGAGTGTTCCAGGCAGAGGGAACAGCAATGTAGGTGGGACATTGTGCAAGAAGTCCAGTCTGGCTGGAGCAGAGCAAGCAAGGGGAAAAGAAGTAGATGAGATCAGAGAGAAACTGGTGCTCAAATTACACAGAGCCTTGTAGATCATGGTAAGCATCTTCAATTTCATTCCGAGTGAGAGAGAAGTTACTAGAAAGTTCTGTATAGAGAAGTGACATGCTCCGATTTTGCAGAACTACTTTGGCTGCTGTGTTGAGAACAACTTGTAGAGGATAGAGCAGAAGCATGGAAACCACTTAGGAAACTATGGTAGAACCCCTCCAAATTCATTCTTTCCTTCCACATTTTAGCTGGGCACAAGGCTGCTCAGAAAAAAACAAACAGCAAAAACAAAAAACTACATTTCTCAATCCTCCTTGCAGCTAAGTGTGGCCATTTGACAAAATATTGACTGATGGCATGTGAGCAGGAGGGATATCTGCAAATTTCAGTTTGTATTCTTAAAGGAATGGGACTGCCCTCCACTTCTTTCTCCCCTTTCCACAGGTGCTCATAGGCGTGATTGTGGCAGCTGGAGCAGCTATCTTAGGCTGCAAGATGGAAGCTGCATGTTGAGGACGACAGGGCAGCAAGACATGAGAAGCTGCAATCCCTGATATTATGGAGTGACTGTATCAACCCTAGACTACTTACGCATGGACTCACATCTGAAAAAGAAGCGATCTTCTATCTTGTATTAAACACTGTATTTTGGAGACTCTGATATTAGCAGCCTACTCTACATTATAACTGATTCAGAGTCTAGGCAAGTCATGATGGTGGCTCTGATGAGGGTGGGAGTGGTGTAGCTAGAGATAAATGACCAGATTCTGGAGATAATTTAAAGGGGAACTGACATTTTCTGAGGAATTGGATAAGGGGGTGTGAAAGAAAAAAAGAGACAGGATAACTCCCAAGCTTGCAGACTGGTAAACAGAGCTGCATTTGTTGCAGTGGAGAAAACTGTGGATCAGTGAGTTTGAGAGGACTATGAGTGACATTCACATGGTTGTTGAGTAGTAGCTAGATATGAGTCTAAAGTTCAGGGGAGATATATGGGCTGAAGATACCCATTTGGGATTTATCAACAGGTAGCTGGCTTTAACATCCTGAGACAGATGGGACTACTTATAGGGAGTGAGAGTAGATAAAGAATAGAGGTATGAAGAAAAAGAAAAAGCATTCAGATTGGTAAGGAAGAAGTAAAATTGTCACTATTTGCAGATGACATGATACTATATATAAAAAACCCTAAAGATGCCACAAAAAAACCTATTAGAATTAATAAATCAATTCAATAAAGTCACAGGATAAAAATCAGTATACAGAAATCTGTTGTGTTTCTATATATAAACAATGAACTAGCAGAAAAGAAGTTAGGCAAACAATCCCATTTACAATTACATAAAAAACAATAAAATACTTGAGATTAAATCCAACCAAGAAGGTGAAAGACCTATACTCTGACAACTGTAAGAAACTGATGAAAGAAACTGAAGGTGACACAAATAACTGGAAAGATATTCCATGCACATGGAATGGAGGAATTAACATTGTTAAAATGGATATACAACCAAAGCAATCTACAGATTCAGTGCAATCCCTATCAAAACATCAATGACATTTTTCAGAAAACTAGAGCGAATAATCTAAAATTTGTATGAAACCACAAAAGACCTTGAATAGCCAAAGCAATTTTAGGGAAGAAGAATAAAGCTGGGTATATCACTGTCAGTGATTTCAAACTATACTACAGAGCTACAGTAATCAAAATTGTATGGTACTGGCACAAAAATAGACATATAAATCAATCAATGGAATTGAATAGACAGCCTAAAAGTAAACCAACACTTACGTGGTCAATTAATATATAACAAAGGAGGCATGAATATACAATTGGGAAAAGATAGTCTCTTCAATAAATTGTGTTGGGAAAACTAGACAGCTACATGCAGAAGAATGAAACTGGATACATACAAACATAAACTAAAAATTACATAAAGACCTAAATATAAGACCTGAAACTATAAAACTCCTAGAAGAAAACAGGCAGTAAACTCTTGAACATCAGTATTCATAATTTTTTTCTGGATATATCTTCCCAGGGAAGGGAAACAAAAGTAAAAATAAACAAGTGGGACTACATGAAACTAAAAACTTCTGTACAGCAAAGAAAATCATCAATGGAAAGAAAACCAAAAATGAAAAGGCAACCTACTGAATGGGGGAAGATACTGGCAAGTGATATATATCTGATAAGAGGCTAGTATCCAAAATATATAAAGAACTCATACTACTGAACACTAAAAAAAACAAAAATCCAATTAAAGAACAGGCAGAGGACCTGAATAGACATTTTTCCAAAGAAGACATATCATGGCCAACAGATACATGAAAAGATGCTCCACATCTGTAACCATCAGGAAAGTAAGTGCAAGTCAAAACCACAATGAGATATCACCTCACACGTTAGTCAGAATGGCTAATACCAAGATAAGAAATAACAAGTGTTGGTGAGGATGTGGAGAAAAGGGAATCCTTGTACACTGTAGTTGGGAATGTAAATTGGTGCAGCCACTGTGGACAGCAGTATGGAGGTTTCTCAAAGAACTAAAAATGGAAATACCATATGACCCAGTAATTCTACTTCTGGGAATTTACCTGAAGAAAACAAAATCACTTATTTGAAAAGATATATGCAATCCTATGTTAAATGCAGCATTACTTACCATAGCCAAGATAGGGAAGCAAACTTAGTGTCCACTGATGGATGAATGGTAAAGAAGATGTGGTACATATATGCAATGGAATATTACTCAGCCACAAAAAGGAATGAAACCATGCCATTTGTGACAACATAGATGAACCTAGAGGGTATTATGCTAAGTGAAATAAGTCAGAGAAAGACAAATGCTGTATGATTTCAATTATATATGGAATCTGAAAACCAAAACAAACAAACAAAACAGAAATAGACTCATAAACACAGAGAACAGACTAGTAGTTGCCATGGCAGGGAGGGAAGGGGATACAAACTTCCAATTATAAAATAAATGAGTCATGGGGGTAAAAGTACAACATAGGGAATAAAGTCAATAATACTGTAATATCTTTTTATGTTGACAGATGGTAATTACACTTATTGTGGTGAACATTTGGTAATGTATACAACTCCTGAATTGCTCTGTTATATACCTCAAACCAATATAATGTTGTATATCAACCATATTTCAGTCAAAGAAAAAAAAGAGTAGAGGCATGGTGACAGTCCTGGGGCACCACGGAGATGGGGAGATGAGGAAAAGCCAGCACAGGAGACTATGGACATAGAAGAACAGAGAGAGAGGAGTGTCTTGGAAGCCCAATCAAGAGAGTGTTTTTAAGAAGGAATGAGTAACCATCTGTGTCAAATGCCACAGCTAGGATGGATAAGATGAGGACTAAGAGATGACCGCTGTAACTGGCAACAGGGAAGTCATCAGTGACATCGATAAGAATTTTCAGTGGAGCATTGCAGACAAGAATGAAGAGAGGCTGTGGAGACAACTCTGAATTCCTGGCAAGTAGAAATCATTCCAGCAATTTAACTTCCACCCTTCCTATTACAGTTCCAAGCACTCGGAAGATCACGAGGGTAACCAGAAACTGAACCAGATCTAGCTCCCCTTCCACAAGTGTCTGAGCAACCCTGTGGTGTCTCCTCTCCTGGGTTCCCCAGACTTCAGAGCCCAGAGCTCCCTGCAGCTCTGCCTCTGCCCTGTTGACTCCCAAGGCTGCTCTCAAGGACTGCCTGGCAGGTTAGGCAGCCAGGCCTGACTCTCCAGGATCATAATCAGCGCTGCTGCTAACAATGTTTGGCCCCTGTGGAAGAGCGACGAGGGAAATCCTGGTACTTCCAATTTTCCCCCTCAGTGCTTTCCCCAGTGCAATTTCCCAGCCAGTGCCTGTGGTCCAGCCGTGGGCTCTCGCTGCCTCCTCACCAGGGAGAATTAAGGCTGGGCCTCGGTTGCCATTCCAAAGCGCCCAATCAGGTAGTTGACATAATCTCCTGGAGGCACACTTTGGGTAGGGCAGGGGGGTTGCTATGAGGAAGGGAGGGGCAGCACGTCAGCCCCACAGAGCACGCAAGGAACACTGTAGCGTCATGACTGGGAAACGGGGGAGCTACAGAGAAAGGAGAGCTCCTCTGGGAGCTCTGGAATTTCCAGCGGAGAGGCAGCTCAACCTGCTACTCTCACCCATAACCCTGAGGAGGAGGCTCCGCAGCGCTCCTCTCTCCAGGAGAGAGAGCCTCAGAGCCCTGGACACGCCCTGTGGCCTGGCACCCTGAGGCAGGTCCCCATCAAATCTCAGACCCAGCTCCCTTCTGCCCCAGCAGCCTCAAGTCCTGGCCTCTGGCCCTGGGAAGTGCTCAGCTAATTGCAACCCTGATATCCCAGGTCTGGGGGGCTCTACTGTATTGTCCTTGTGGTTCTCCAGCTCTCTAGAGCAGGGGTCTGTGGTGGGCCCCATACCTCGGGGTCTTGGATGAAAGGCCAGAAGGTTGCTTTCCGTTAAGGACACTAGGATTGACTAGGCCTTGGCTTTTGCTACAGGGATGAAGACAGAAACCAGCTTTTATGGGACACCAACGTAAAGTCTTTTTTTTAGCGTAAAATTTACACAACATAAAACTTACCATTTTTAAGTGTATAGTTCAATGGCATTAAGTACATTCACATTGTTGCTGCAACCATTACCACTATCCCTCTCCAGAGCTTTTCCATCTTACCCAACTTAAACCCTGCACCTATTAAATCCAAACTCCCCCCGGTGTCAAGTCTTGCATATTTATTTTTTGTAATCCTTATTGTGAGGTAGGAATTATCCCCATTTTTACCAATGAGAACACTAAGAAACAGAAGGGGAAAGTAATGCTGCTTTTGTCAGGGACAGAGAAGCAGGAAGAGGATTTGAATCCTAGCCTGCCCAATTCCCCCTCTAGGCTGCCAAAGTCTGGGGCCATTATGGGAAAGGCATTGCTGAGTGACACCTTTCTCTAAAGTTGACCATGTTCATTCCCAGGGTGTTGGGCCGTTGACACTGCTCAGGGACTCCCCTGAGACTGTGCAGTCAGGTGGGCTTCAGTTTGGATTCTGACTCTGTCACTGTATAACCACTGGAGTCCAGGAGACCTCCTCAAGTTAGCTCAAGGATAGCAAGTTGGTGTCAGAACGCATGACGAGCCACAGGGGGTCTCTCAGGACACGACAGGGGCAGGCGCTGTAGTTGGGAAGCAATCTAGATTCAAGACTCATGTTGAAGATTTTGACCTTCATCGTGAGAGTGATGGGAGACCCCTGAAGGGCTTAAGCAGGGTTTTGGCATGATCAGCTATATGAGGAGGACAAACCGGAGGGGGACTGCTGGGGTAATGCCAGCAAAAAAATAACAGTATCTCTGACTTTGATAAGGGTGGTGGTGGTGGAGACAGACTTATGGACTAAAAAGATATTTAGGAGGTGAAATTAACAGGACTTGGTGATGGGTTATGGATATGGGGGAAGGCAAACGTGGTGAGGACGAGGATTCCAGTTTTATAACTGGATAGAAGACAACAGGGAAGAAGAACACAAGTGAAGTCTTAGACACATGGCCCTTGAGGAGACTCTGAGGCATCTATTGCTGTTGCTGACTTGGCAGTGAGATACATGGGTGCAGGACTCCAGGGAGAGGCCAGGGCCAGAGGTAACAGCTGTGTGGGCCACTTCCTCAGGGGAAGTTCAAAGGCAGTAACCTGAGCTCACCTACAGAGAGAGCAGAGAATGAGGAACATGTCATTGAGGACAGTGGTTCTCAAACTGTGATCCACAGGCCCCTGAGATGTCCCCAAGACTAAAAGCCCACAAGATCAAAATTGTTCTTGTAACACTAGTAAGACATTCTTTGCCCTTTTCACTGTGTTGATATTTGCACTGATGGTGCAAAAGCAATAATGTGTAAAACAACTTGCATCGCAGCACAAATCAAAGCAGTGTGCTAAACTGTACTAATAGTCCTTGTGCTCTTTGCTGCAACATACACGCAGCAAAAAATTTCACTGTTGCATAGGAATGTCCTTGATAAAACAGTAAAAATTATTAATATTTACTAAATCCCAATCCTTGGGTACATCTTTTTAATATTCTGTCTGACAAAATAGAAAATACATATAAAGCACTTTTCTTGTATCTCAAATACAATGGTTATCTCCAGGAAAAGCACCTCTGCAATTACCTGAGTTTCAAGCTGAACTAGCCTCTTTTTTCATGGAACATCGTTTTTACTTGAAAGAATGACTGAAAGACAAACTAAGATTATTCAGATTTGAGTGTCTGGCAGTTTCCCAAAAAATGAACAAAGCAAGCCTGTCATTTCAAGAAAAACAACTGACAGCATTTGTTGTCAATGATAAAATTCAAGCTTTCAAGAGAAAATTAGAATTTTGGAATACTTGTATCTGCCACCATGAACTTGACAGCTTCCCAATGCTTAAAGAGTTCTCTGATGAGATTGGTGGTGATATAATGAACGTGGTTTTTAAAAAATGTTTTATAATGAAATGTATCAACATTCAAAAGACTATAACTCAGAGGATCTCTATTTTCCAGATGACCAATGATGTTACAAAATCTATTCAAAGTATAAGATAAGCCAATGGAATTTAATGTGTAATAGAGTAGAAACTGATTGATGTTTTCAGATTCCACATTGCAACTAACCTTTGAAGAAATTACATATGTCGAGTTTTGGTGTAGTATCAAAGAAAAATATACACAATTTTTTGAAAGCTAAAGTACACCTTCTTTTTCCAACTCTCTGAGGCCATATTTTCTTCATATACTTCAACCAAAACAACATATTGAAACCAATTAAATGCAGAAGCCGAAATGACAATCCAGGTGTCTTCTATTAAGTTAGGTATTAAAGAGATTTGCAAAAATGCAAAACATGCCAATCTTACCATGATTTGTTGTTGTTTAGGTTCGTTCATACAGTTCTTTTTTCACCAAAATATATTTATTTTTGTTAACATATGGCAGTTTACTGTTATTTTTAAATGGATCAATAAATATTCTTTTAATTTCTCAGTTTTAATTTTTAACACAGTAAATATTTCTCTCTCCAGTGGGTTTCAGCCCTGGGCAAGTTCACTATGGATTCAATGGGACCCAAAAATGACAATGGAACGTTCTTGAGGTGAAAGGTTTTATATCCAACTTTATTCCCACAGTGGCAGGTCAATCACTAGAATCCTGTTCACTCAGAGCAAGTCTGCCTGCAGCAAGCCGGGCTCTGCCTCTGGGCCTCTCTGTCCGCACAGCCGTCTCAGTCTCTGTCCTCGGCACTGCCACCACTCCAGTCTCTGCTCTCCTGCAGCCATGCCACCGTGTCGCCCAGAGCACTGGGCGGAGCTCTTTATATAGAGTCAATAGCAACGTGTTGCCCACACTGTGTAGTGAGCTAGCCGACCAGGGCCAGGTGAGAATCCTGGCCATAGGAACCATCACTTTATTCACAATATTGAAAGACAAAGCCCATGTAAAACAAAAAGCTCTGAGAAGTTCTCAGTAATTTTTAAGACTATAAAGGAATCCTGGGAACAAAAAATTTGAGAACTGCTGATTTATAAACAGTAATCCCTCATTTAACAGGTTATTCTATCCATCTCCATAAAAAAAAAACTTGAAACAAGGTATCTCTCCTAACTCATAATTATCTCTAGGGGAAAAGAAACATTACATCTCACTTTAGTCACAATACTTTGGAGCTGTAGAGATGGACCCAATCAGTTCCCAAAAGGACCCAGGAAAAGTCCCCCACACTGGAAAGCCCCTACCATCCTTCTCACCTCCCCAAAAAAGTAACAGCTCAAATGAATCAGTCAAACCCAACCAACATCTTAGTCCATCAGTGCCACCACCTCTCCCCACCAGCACATCCTACCCTTGGTTTTTCAATCTAAGGCTGGTCGAGATAGTGCTAGAGGTAGGGAATATAAAGGGGCAGATAGGGTCAGATGTGTTTCTGAAATGCCAGCACATTCAGTTTGTCGTGTGTTTTGTGTGAATTTCCTCGTGAGTTTACAGGCTCCTAACTCAGCAGAATTAAAATGGAATGAAGTAATTAGAGCAGCAGGCTGCAAAGATGTTCTGGGCCTGGCTTACACAGGAAATGTGGAGCAGGGGGAAAGTAAGGAGAGAAAGGAGTCTTAAAGCAGAGGGCCAAGCAAGAGACCCATGCCAAGGGCCAGATCATTAAAAAAGCCTCCCCCAACCTCCCTTAGTGCATGGATCAACAGCTCTCTCCTCAGCAACCCTAAGAATCTGCTCCTGGTCTGGTCCCTCACAGTCAGTCTTCAACCTCCCTCTCTAGTTCCCTTTTCAGATACTTCCCCCAGATGCACCTACCTACTCATGCTAAGCTCAATATTCTCTCCCAAGACCATGGTTCTTTGTGACTTTGTACATACATTTATTACACTGTTCTGAAATAACTGCTTACATGTTTGACTCTCCCCTGAGACCAGTGGCTCCCCAACCTCTGGATTTCAAGAGGCATTGCATCCTACTCACCTAGCAAACTGCCACCTCCTAACAAGGCTTTACAAGACTTTCTCCATTTGGTTCCCAGACTGATTCCTAAATTAGTTTAAACCTACCGAGCCCTAAGTTATAAACAGGATGATGTTGCCTTGTTATAGTGCAGTAGTTTGAATTTAGGTGCTAATGCTTTGTTGACAGCAGTAGTGTGAACTGGCTAAGCAATATGATTGCAGGGATTGGTGGGTGGGCTATGTGTGTCTGGGCCATGGACACCCTGAATGCCTGGCTAAATTGATAAAAGCTGGTGCTCACATTCCATTAACCCTTAAAAAACAAGGCCAGAGGCTCCTCATTCTGGAGCATCCCATTCCTGTTTCACCAGCTTTTTCTGTTATACTTGCTGGATATCTCTGTAGAATTGCTATCCTTCCCCCAATAGATGGACTGATGGACCGAGATCTGGGTCTGTGGGCTCCTGGAACATCAGCCATCCCTTCTGTGCTGTCCTGAGGGGCAGCTGCTCTCTGGAGAGGAAATTGCTGAATCCTGACTCTCCTGCAACCAGAGAGTCGGGTCAGAGACTCCCCTCCCCTATTTGAGTCTAGGGAGGTTGGGAAGTGGCATAGAATCTGCTTTTGTCTCAGCTATGTCTGGTAAATCCACTTTCCCTTCACAGGTCATTCCACTGGATGAAAAAAGCCTGCTCTTAGTCTCACTGTTGGAATGAGGAAATTAACTTTTAACCAGCAAATTTCCCTCACACACCCAATTTTTGAGATATGACAAAATATTGCTGCCTTTTCATTTTGTCAAGTAAACTTAATAAACTACCATCTACTATCATCTTTTCAGCAAAGTACGACATACAAATACAACCTCACATTAAAGAGGAGAGGTCTTATATTGAATATATTCAGCTTTATTTAGAGACTTGCTACATTGTCCCTGTTTTTCCTCATTTCACCTTGGTAGTGAAATGGACCAGTGAGTACTCTCACACGGACTTTGGGAAGAACTAAACCAGACTATATGCTCCTCTGAACAGGGAGTGGTTTTTATTAATTTGTGTTTTCTCAGGGCCTAATTCAGAGTCTGGCTTAGGATAAGTGCTCACCACATTTCTGTGGGGGAAAAAAGAAGAAAGGAATGGAGGAAAGAAAGAATTCCTGGTTGAGGACCATGAGACAAGATAGCTGTCAAGCCCTGTCTCATGTGGGACCTTGGAACAAATTGTTTCTACCCAACTCTACTCTGTGACCTCTTTATAAAGCAAACAGCTGACTACCCTATTCCCTTCAGTGGTTCCCCACTGCCTATGTGATAAAGTCCAAACTCTTAACAGAGTACACCAGTCCCTCCACAACTGGTCTCCAACTTCCCTCTCTAAGTCTTCTTTTCAGACACTCCTGCAGGATGTCCCTTACCTCCATTCCTACTAAACTCCCCCATTCTCCCATTTACCATGCTCCTTTGCACCTTCATGACTCCTGTATTTCCCCTCCTTTCAGATTGGCCAACCCCAACTCCTCCTTTAAGAAGATCCAGTTTAAGTGCCTCTTTCATGTCAGCTGTTCCCTCCTTTGGGGTCACAAGTTACCTGTGCAATGGCAATTACTACCCTGGATTATGGTTATTTCTATGCTTGTTTCCCTCATAAAACTGTGCCTCTTGTAGGGCAGGGACCCTGACTTTTTCCATTGTCACATCTCCAGTGTCTGGCACTGTTTGTGAATAAATTAATGAATGGGGAAACAACAACGAGCCAACCAGCTCACCTCCACTTTTTGCTGGATGTCCAGAGTTAGAAGCAACTGTAGATTAGTTCCTTCACCTACAGGATAAGAAAAGCCGTTTAAGTGAATCCCACTCCCTAACCAAAACCCCAATGCATTAACTTTAATGCCCGAGGCATTGCCGAGGCCAAACAAGGAAAATTCAGGTGTCATTTCCTCAGAGTCGCTTATGCAAACCCACTCAACTCCACCTTGAAGTTACTAATTCTAAGAGCACCAACAGGGACCTTGGTGCACAGCAAAGGAAAAGAGAATCTGTGTTGATGGCTTCAAATTCAGGTTTTGTTGAAACTGAAGTTGTAGCTGCGGAGTGAGTGGAGTCTGGGTGTGTTGATCACTCCCACACACTCACCGAATATAAAATGTGGGAAAACATAATAGCTGACCCATGAAACTACCCTTTCCTATGGTCTTTCTTGCTTGTTCCTAATTATTATTGTAATTTTAATGAGTCATCCCCCATCAATTCTACATTTATTTGTTCTACGTCTTTTAGCTATTATACTTAACAAGTGGGGGCAGGATGTGCTTCTTGACGCATATCTTTAATATAACTTGGGCACAGCTAAGACTCCTCTGGCCCAGGCCCTACCTGTCTCTGACAGGTTAGTTCATTGAAGCAATTTCTGAATTCTGGGAAATCAGGAATACCTGAACCGGTTCAAGTCCAGTCACACTTGCAGGACCACAGATTTTTACTCTCCCCTGGATCCCTACAACAAGCTGGAGCCAGCAGCACAACCAGCTTATCACCACCCCAGGGCAGGAAGAGAGATGGGAAAACCAAAAGACAAAGTTCACAGAGGTTAGGGAAGACCAAATGGGAGAGGGAGAACAAAGATGTTCAGATAGGAAAATGACCAAAATAGTGGAAATGGCCAGGAAACAAAAATAACAAGAAAAGAGGAGGAAGAGTGTAGAGGTAAATGACCACACAGGTAAAAACAGTAAAGAGGAAAAGGGATGAAGGAAAAGGGGCCAATCCCATCAGAAGGCATGGTAATTTCCTCGAGAGTAGGAGCAGCTTCATTTCTTTCTTTATCTCCCACTCAGCCATCAAGTTCAATAAGTACTTATCGATTCCTGTACTTTATGGACCAGGCTTTCAACAGGATTATCTAAGTGTCTGATCCGGCAGAATCTTGGGACTGTGATTCTGGCATTCACAGCTCCTTCTAATTTCTCTTTCCATCCCAGACTCTCAGTCTCATCTGTTGGAGGCAGGATTTCAGGCTGTGTGGAGTTTGAATTAGCATGGTCTATACAGGGACAAAGCTGCTCCCTGTGCCGAGCCTGGGCACCCCCAAAAGGAGGCCACAGACCTTAGTTAACCCACCAAGTTGTAATATTTGCCCATTTCTCCCAACTGTTAATAAATAACTCCTTTTGGTTGGATACAGAGGAGATTCAAATGAAGAGTTCTTAAGGAGAATGCCTGGTCTCCAGTGCACAGTCTGCCTGTCTCCCCCTGCAGGCAATGAGTCTTCATTGAAAACTCCTCACTAGTTTCCACAGAGGGGCTGCTTTCCCAGACTAGGTCCTTGGGCCAGTCCTCTCTCTCTCTACCCCATTCAGGTAGCTGTTAACTGAATTGCTCCTCTGCCCGGCTCTCTGGCCTGGCTTCCTCTAGAAAGGCCTGAAGCCAGGATTGCTCCAAGTCTTTTCTGCTCTGCTAGGCTCCCCAGCTGCTGTTTCCAACTCTTCCCCTTCTAGCCCCCCAACCAATCTATTCCTAGAGTTATTTTGGTAGAGATTCCAACATCTTATAGCCTCCTCTCTTATAAATTCTTACTTGATCTCCCTTCATTTTTGCAGTTAAATCCAGTGGTAAAAGTGAAATAGCTCATGTAAAAACAACAGAAACAGCAACAATCCTTCTGAAACTAGATGAGTAGTCCCCGACTTCCAGTCCTTTTTTCTTATAACCAAAATATCCTAGAGTCTTTGAGTTTTCAGTACAGGCCTCACTGGAACTTCTTTGAGCTCCACCACTTATTTCTAGAAAAGCACTGATTACAGCAAGAAGCTAAGGGCATGCTGACATTTGCTCATCAGCAGACCAGAAATGATGGCTTCAATTTCCTTTCTTGTTTCATTTATTTCCAGTCTGTTCCCTCCCCACCTTCATAAGTCAGTTCTTATTTCAAAAAGTCAAAGTAGTAAAGCTGTTCTCCATTATTTATTGGGTTGCTCACTTCCTCCCTGTTACACATACCCCTCCATGCCCTCTCTGCCACCTCTTCCCATCACCTTCCTTTTCTCCCTCTGCCTTCTCTTCCTCTTCCCTTCCAGAGGGAATTCAGGGTTATTTCTCTTCCTCAGAGTCCTACACACTTCCTAGCACCCTTTCTGAGTGAATTCTTAGCTGGGATGGTGATCAGAGTGCTAAATACATCCTTATGATATACTTTGCATTTGCTGATTTCCTCATGCCAATGTCCCAGGCTAAAGGTATGTCAGAGAAGATCCTACAAACACCAGCTGTCCCAGAAAGAACTGAAGAATCACAAGGGGATTCATGGGCCATAACCCAGCTGAGTATATTCTCCCTCATCCCAACAACAGGTATTATCATCTTTGAGTTGGGCTGACCTCAGAATACCAAGGCACTGGACTGCAGACTGGGACTGGGCCAGGAGCCAAGAATCCTGTGGGGACAGCCCTTTTGCAGGCAACTGCATGATCATTCCTTTTGCTAGCGTGCTTTGACATCCTGGGCAGTAAATACAAAGGCATGCATTAGAGCATGTGAGGTAAGGTACAGAACTTTGGAGTTGAAACCTGAATTTAAATTCTGACCTGACAATTGCTACCCACATGAACTTGGTTAAGCTATTTACCTTCTTTATGCCTTAGCTGTGACATAACATACCTCCCTGGTTGGAAGGATCAAATAAGAACATATATGTAAAGCATTTAATGAAGTGCCTGTATACTGATGAGCACCCAATAAATGTTAGAAGTTATTATGATTATATATGAATAGATAGCAATAAGTCAGATAAACTGTTCAAAACCATTGTAGGCTTTTTAAATAAAGAAATACAGCCTTACTATTTTTTTAAAGTGTTGCTTTTAGGAGTTGGTGGGATGAATTACTAGAAAGGAGTGATTTATAAGTACCATATTGTTGGAATGCAAATAGATACTTCAAAGAGGTGAAAAGTAACTTGTTTTCTTGAGCGGGATAAACATTCCTTGGGATCTTGTTTACAAACTCAAATACTTTGCAAATAGTGCTCTGATGAATTCCAGCCCTCACTTAGGTGAAATGGTCACAAAACTGTACTCCTGAGCTTTGAGTAAATGAGGTTTTCACCCCATTGAAAAGGAGCAATTGCTCAAGTGAATGCCCTAATTTCAAAAGCATGAGGAAAAATGTCCATCTTGAGGTTTTTCCTTTTACACATCTTTATTTTAATGTTGCAAAATATTGGGTAATGACCAACCTACTGCACAAATACAGTCAATTTTCAATTATTCATGTTCATGTTATCAAGGCAGGCATCTCACCAGTTCTGTTTGCTTCCTTCTGTCCTGTCTGCCCTTTATCTTTACTGGTCCCCAAACACACACATATATACACAACATGTACACATTCACATACCCATATACTCATAACACACTCACACACACACACACACACACACACACACACACACACACGCACGCACGCATGCGCACGCACTCCCCTTGCCCAAAGCAAGCATAAACCAGAACCTCCTATTCAGGTGGTTACATAAGCTGTGTAAACTGTTGGTCCCTCAGAATAACATCTTTGTTCCTTTTCTCCCCTCACTGCAGGTCTCCCTTTCCTGAATATAATGTGAGGAGGGAAGAGAAAGGAGGAGGAAGAAAGGAAAGGAAATCATGGTCTATGTCCCCTAGCCCAGCAGTGCAGGCTGTGAGAAACAGAAGCCTCCTGCTCCCTGTGTGCTGGCAATCTCTCTTGCCATTTTACTGAAACTTCAGGGTGTTTTTTTCTCTGCAGCACCCACGCTCCCTCCTCTTCTGCCAAAGCTTCTCATTGTGACAGAATGAGAGGCTGGTGGCCTGGGGGGAGGGGAATGCAGCTAGGTAGCCTGAGGGCTGAATTACAGCTCCCCCACTGGGAGCAGGGAGGAGGGGGGGATAGCTACAGACAAATCCTAGGAGCCCCCCTACTGCTGGACCTCATATATACCCAGAGCATCTGTATACACACAGAGCTGTGCACCACCTCCAAACCCACCCATACACACACACACACACACACCTGGAATCAGCAGGCACAGCTATGCATTCGGTAACACTCAGGCAGGAAACCCCATGTCACATTGGCACGGATCTGCCCAAGTAGCACAGGTTCCCCGCCACTGATCCCTCTCCCTTCAGAAGGGCCAGAGATTGCTGCTGGGCACTGGACATACTTGTGGTATAAGAGGATGGCAAGTATTGAGTGCATGGGCTTTGTTATCCCTCAGCACTTCAAGCAGAGGGCCCACCAGTGGCAGGGCCAGCAGACTGCTCAATCCTCTCCGCAGGAGGCTCCACTCAGAGCACCTATTCAGGTGGTTACATAAGCTGTGTAAGCTATTGGTCCCTTGGAAGAGCATCCACTGCTCCCTCCCAGGGCTCCAGTAGCATGTCCTGGAAAGCACAGACACAAGTCCTGGTTAGGAGGCAGAGGAAGCATGGGCAAAGGCACACAGGCTGCAGTCTCCTCTTACCCGGCCCAGCTAATGTCCTGGACTTGTCTGAGGGAAAGGCCCCTCTCTACATGAAGGAAGGGAAAGGATTCAAAAACCTCTCAAAGCTTCAGAAGAACCAGCCAATGAAAGCCAATTGACACATCTGACTACCAGGCTGAAATATAAAGGACCCACATTGCCAGGCTAGACCCTAATCAGCAAAGTTAAAAGGACATTCTCAACTGTGTGAGGTGAAGCTTCACGAGCTCAGCTACAAGTACCCAATCTAAGATGGACTCCAGCGTTCTTCCTAGCCACCACTGGCCAAGTATGCTGCCTTGTACACAGGTGTTATTGTAGAGAAAGCTGAGAAAGCTTGAGGTTCAGGGATTTTACATGACTTGAAAAAGATTGAACAGCTAGCAAATGAAGGAGCCAGTATTCTTCCCCATGACTGGGTAAGTCCAACAACTTTGCCCTTTCCACTGTTTCTCAAGAGCACTGCACTGGGAGCCCTCCCATCTGTCTCTGAGTGAGCATGAGACCCTATCTGGTGGAGAAGACAGAAGAGGAAGAATATGCCTGTTGACCTCTTTCCAAGGGAGGAAACAGGTAGTGCAACCTGTATCTCTCCTAACCCTCTGCTTGGCCTGCAAGCACTGTAGCATGGAACCAGCTCCTTTGGAGCAAGGCCCTGCTCTGGGTAGGCAATGCCCAGTGGCATGGGTAATTCATTCAATGCTATTTTTCCTTCAGTACTTCATACTTTTCTGGCCAGTGTGCTGCATGGCTGCAAAAAGCCCAGCTCTGGACATGCAGAGAATGTATTGATTCAGAAACATTTAAAAAATTAATCAGGACATGGTGATGCAGGCTGTTTGTTAAGGGCAACATGCCGCCCAATTTGTAATGTGCCAAACTCCTTCTTTCCCTTCCTCCAGCTCCTCCCCCTCCCCAGGTCCTGGCTGTTACTCCCACCATTCTGGCAGTCAGAGTCCATTCCCTCATTCCCTCATTCCCTCAGAGGCAAATGTTTGCAAAGGTCACTTGCCAACTAAGCAGCTTCCCCAGGTGTGTGTATGCATGTGTGAGGTGTTTTTTCTTTTTCCTGAACCAAACAGTGGTGAATCCATTGGTTTCTCTACCTTCTGGAACATGTCCTAGGAGGACAGGTACTCAGTTTTGCATCTGCTTTCAGGAAGCCGACTTGAGCAGCCATGCCTAGAGGCAAGAACTACAGGTTGGGCGTTTTAAAGGATGAGCAAACTAGAGGTTACTCCTCCTGGAGGAGCTGCAGTCTCATTTTTTCTTTTTGGTATCATTAATCTACAATTGCATGTGCAACATTATGGTTATTAAACTCCCCACTTGATGAGGTCCCCTCCACCAACCCCATTACAGTCACTATCCATCAGTGTAGTGAGATGCCATAGAATCACTACTTGTCTTCTCTGAGTTGTACAGCCCTCCCCGTGCCCCCCCAACATTACGTCTGCTAATCGTAATGCCCCTTTTTCCCCCTTGTCCCTCCCTTCCCACCCATCCTCCACAGTCCCTTTCCCTTTGGTAACTGTTAGTCCATTCTTGGGTTCTGTGAGTCTGCTGCTGTTTGGTTCTTTCAGTTTTTTTTTTCTTTGCTCTTATACTCCACATATGAGTGAAATCATTTGATACTTGTCTTTTTCCACTTGGCTTATTTCACTGAGCATAATACCCTCTAGCTCTATCCATGTTGTTGCAAATGGTAGGATTTGTTTTCTTCTTATGGCTGAATAATATTCCATTGTGTATATGTACCACTTCTTCTTTATCCATTCATCTACTGATGGACACTTAGGTTGCTTCCATTTCTTGGCTATTGTAAATAGTGCTGCGATAAACATAGGGGTGCATCTGTCCTTTTCAAATTGGGCTGCTGCATTCTTAGGGTAAATTCCTAGGAGTGGAATTCCTGGGTCAAATGGTATTTCTATTTTGAGTTTTTTGAGGAACCTCCATACTGCTTTCCACAATGGTTGAACTAATTTGCATTCCCACCAGCAGTGTAGGAGGGTTCCCCTTTCTCCACATCCTCACTAACATTTATTGTTGTTTGTGTTTTGGATGTTGGCCATCCTTACTGGTGTGAGGTGATATCTCATTGCGGTTTTAATTTGCATTTCTCTGATGATTAGTGATGTGGAGCATCTTTTCATGTGCCTTTTGGCCATCTGAATTTCTTCTTTGGAGAAGTGTCTATTCATATTCTCTGCCCATTTCTTAATTAGATTATTTACTTTTTGTAAAAGTTTGTCTCATTTTATCCCCTTCCAAATAGTTCTGCTCTCCCTTCAGCCCGTTCAAACATAATTCATTCAAATACTCAGTAATTCAACAAGTATTTGTGGAGCACCTACTTTGAGCCAGAAATTGTTCCAGGTAAAGGGATGTTGTAGTGGTAATAACACAGAAAAACACCCTACTTTCATGAAGCTTACATTCTAGTGGGAGAAGGCTGATAAGAAACCAATAATCAATGCCAGGATCAATATCAAATAAGATGATATGATAGAGCAGGGATCAGATCAGCAAACTATGGGCTGCCATCAGTTTTATAAATAAAATATATATAATAAATAAAAGAACACTCAGCAGGGGGCTACTTTATTTTTTCTTTTTATTCATATTTTTTAATTTTTTGAATAGATAATATATTCAATGAATCTACATTAAAAATAAAAAACAGACAAGAATATGCAGAGGTCTCTCTCCCAGCCCCATTTCCCAGCTATCCAGTATCACTCCCCATAAGCAGCAAATGTTAGTTTCTTATGCATCCTTCCTGAGAAATTTATTCATATAAAAAGCAAATGCATGTGTATAGTCTATGCCTCCCCAACCAAGGAAGCTATTTTAAATTGGGAGATCAAGACAGACTTACAATTTAGGCTAAGACCCAAATGATGTGAAGCTGTCAGCCAGGGGAAACTCTCTGAGCAGCAGTATCCAGGCTATGGGAACAGTAGTACAAAGGCCCTAAAGCTAGACCTGCAATGGCAAGTCCTAAAATGAGAAAGGAGGCCCATGAGTTTGGGGCACACTGGGCCAAAGGGCAGTGATTTGAGAGAAGCTGGAGAAAATTTAGGAAGCAAGGAGAGTGTCTTCTTAAAGGGTCTATAGTATCAATAGTGTCCTTATATCCCTGTTCCTGACTCTACACACTGGGGTGGGAGGGAAGTTATTCCTGGTATCTAGTCTTCTTTGCTCTCCTTTTGAGACTTAAAGAGCAGCCACTCTGTCTTAATAACAGAATTCATCTGTATATGTGTGGATAAAATGAAAGTTACTGTGGCCAAGATTCTCATCTGGCCCTGACTGGCTAGCTCACTACATACGTGTGGGCAATATGTTGCTATTGACTCTATATATAAAGAGCTCCGCCCAGTGGTCTGGGCGATACGGTGGCATGCTGCAAGGCTACAGGAGAGCAGAGGCTGGAGTGGTGGCAGCACCGAGGACAGAGACTGGGACAGCTGTGTGGGCAGAGAGGCCCAGAGGACAGCTGTGCGTGCAGAGAGGCCCAGAGGCAGAGACTGGCTTGCTGCAGGTGGACTCGCTCTGAGTGAACAGGATTTTAGTGATTGACCTGCCACTGTAGAAATAAAGTTGGGTATAACCCTTTCACCCCCCAAGAACATTCTACTGTCATTTTCTTTGGTCACATTGAATCCATAGTGAACTTGCCAGGGGCCGAAACTCATTAGCAAGACAATATGCTGTATATATTTGTATGAACACGGAGAAAGGTGTGGAGCAGGATAAGGGTATGGAAAGGGGAGTGAAGGGTAACAGGATTAGTGGTTCTAGAGGCAGGGCCTGCAATCAGAATTCTCAGTCAAGCAGCTCAGTAAAGGCTTTGTAAAGATGTTATTTTCAACCTGAATTGAGCAGACGGGTTCTTTCCTGGTGGCAAAGTCAGAGAGCAATAACTAACTCTCCACCCAGGACTTTGCAAAATGTAGGGAAATCTCAGTTTATGCAATAGTTACATGGCCAGAAATTCTCAACTTCAGGTTTTGTAGAGCACCTACTATGTGTTCAGTCTCTTTGTGAAGGCAAGTAAACCTATCCCCACCTTGAAGGAGTTTATCCAGCTGGGGAATGAGAATGTGAGCTTGAGAAATAGTGGTAGGTTAACCTCAATGGTGCAAACTAGTTCAGAGAAGCTAGGAACCAGCATGAGCAAGAACGGTCAAAGAAACTCTCATGGAAGGTGAATTGTGAGCCGAGCCTTAAAGGATAGGGAGGATCTGAATAAAAATAGTGATATCTTGATTAAAGGGGGATAATGAGAATACGGAGGACAGCAATTGGCACAGTAACCACTCAACAACTGGCAGCAGCTCCTCTTCCTCGTCCCCCCCTCCCTCTCCTCGTTATTATTGCTTCTTACAGTTTACAAAACACTTTCTCATAAATTATTTCATTTGATATTTACAATAACCCTGAGATTGGGTAGGGCAGGTGTTACTATTTCCATTTTATTGTGAAGAAACCAAAAGGGAGGCAGGCAGCACAGGACAGTTAAATACATTGCCCTAATCACAGAGCAGAAACTGAAACCCAGGTGCTTTGAATCTACACATTGCAGGCTTCCCGCACTGTGTAGGGAAGCAGCAGGCAGTTCAAGCAGGCAGAACAGCAGGAACAAGAGAAAGAGGCAGGGAGCCTTGGTAAACTGCATCACATGTCAGTTGCACCAGCAGCTCGCTCTCTCTCTTCAAAGGAGTCTGCACACCCTGCTTCTCGCCTGGATAAGCCCCACACTCCCAGATCACAAATCCTAGCCCAGGAAAAGGAGAAACTTATTGTTGGACAACCTCAACCGAGTAGGAAAATTATGAGCAAGAGGAATTCACCACTTCTACAGTCTCATTAGCACTGCAGACCTACACACACGCATCAGACCTGCAGGCTGTCGATGGTAAGTTACTAAGCCTGAGGCCTTAAGTAATTTAAGCCGTGTCCTAGAAAAACAGGTTATGTTCCTTATATTTAGTATTAGGTATTCTTGAGGATCAAAATACCACCTACTGTTTGTGAGTTCTTCTCGGGATCCTACTAAGTGGCTAGAAGGACTACCCTCCATACCCTTCACACAGACCCACCTGAGCACCTTGGCCCTGTCCTGTCACTTCCCAGGGGGACTGGCTGAGATGAACCACCTACCTGTTGTCTATCAGAGCCAGGCTATGAGGCCCTGAGGCAAGGAGCTTCAGTGACTGCCTTTGGAATGAGGCTGCCTTCCAGGTTGCCCCTGGCAACCAAGCTGCTCAAGTGGTACACATCTCTTAGAGGTGGCTTGGGAGCTGGGGTAGGTTGCTGAACCACAGAAGGCAGGGAGTATGTCAGACCATCCCCCTCCCCGCCTCCCAGCCCCAGACCCACGCCCGTGATGAGTGCTAGTGCTTTCCCCTCACCTGCCCCAGGTCGACAGGATGAGCCTGAGATTCTCCCTGAGGACCGGGAGGTTAGGGAGAACCTGTCCAGTTTGCAGCAGAGACCTGGGTGCCCAACACTATCTTGGCTAGTTCCCAGCATACCACAGCCCTCAAATGACTAATACTGTTCTGCCGTTTAAGCATCAACCTCCCTTTCTCCAGAAAGCCTACCCTGACTTGCCTCCTGTGCCCCAGGCAGGGGTAGGTGCCCCTGCCTCTGAAACCCTGAGCATCATTCTATCAGAGTACACATCACCCTACATGTATTTACCTGTTTTTCTTAGCAACTTGAGGTTAAGGACTGTGTCTTATTCTAGCACAGGATCTGGTATACAGGAGGCACAAAATAAATGCTTACTGAATGGATAAATGAATGAATGAAAACACAAGATTCTGACAGGAGGAAATAGGGGAGGTGATGGGACACTTCTCAAGCATTGGCTGGAGGAAACAGTTTGCACAGGGCACAGAGGGGCTCTGGAATGACTCAGCTTCATTTAGAATGTAGGGTTGAGGAGGGAGCAGGGAAGGTAGGCCAGGGCCATCCAGGACATTCTTGAAAGCTGAATTAATACATTGGGACAGGAAAGTGGCAAGCTTGAAGCAGGGTTTTAGGAAAATCTAGTTAGCTAGGTGTGCAGGATGGATTGGAAGGGAAGAGCAGTCTGGCAGGGAGACTAGTCAGGAGGCTGTTTTGACAGTCCAGACTAGACATGTAAAGGGTCTAGATAAAAGCAATGATGAGGGGAAATAAAAGCAAGAAATAAACTGCCCAATTCTGGTGCATGCCTTCTTCATGCAGCCTAGGAAAGTCAGCCACTGCCTGACCTTGGTGAATTAGCATCCTGGGCCGCCATCTGAGCTGACTGGCCACTGAGCACGCAGCTCCCAGCAGAAATCTAGCTGCCATCCTTGGTGCAGCTGTTACTCCAGGCCTACAGGGTAAGCCCGGGGGAACGCTTCCCAAATCAGTAGTTCTAGGACAGTGGTCCATTATGTATTAGTGGGCGTCTTACAAAGAAAAAAGGAGTTCTCTGCTCAAATATTTTGAGAAATTCTATATGCAACGAAGGGCAAAGCTTTTTTTTTTTTTGCTGTAATATCTCAAGGGGGCATATATCTCCCCCTCCGCCCCACAAGTGTTTATCAGGGAATCTTTTTCACACCATACTCATTCCCAGCTCCTAAAGGAGCAGTCACAAAACAGCTGGAAAACTCCAGAATCATATATGCTTGCCTTGCCTCCTGTGGGATGTGTCTGGACTACTACGTAGAGTACACTGCCTGCATGTCTACCACCTTTGCTTAGAGGAGTAACCTCACCCACAGCTCTTCCTCAGAAGCAGTACTGAAGCTGCTTACAAGCTCTGGCTCTGAAGCCAGTCTGCCTGGATTCAAATCCTAGCTCTACCAGTTAATAGTTATCTAGCCTCTCTGTATTTCAGTTCCCATATCTACATGATGGGGAAATACTAGAACTAACTTCAGTGGGGTTGTTTGGAGGATTAGATTGTGAGATAAGCCCTGGAGAACACTAAGCACTGTGCCCGGTGCAGACGAATCCTTCAGTAAATGTGAGCTACTCTTTTGATCCTATTCAGCTGCGTATTCTATGATGCGAGCCCAAGCCGTCCAACTGTAGCTCTGATGGAGGCAACGTGGTGAGGCCTGCTGTGAAAAGGTGAGAGGGGTCAGCTTCTGTCTGTGGAACTGGGAATAGAACACAGAGCCAAATGACTGACAATGGGAAGGAGAGCTGAAAAGACCACAGACAGAGGAGCCAGGATTCATGGTGGAGGCATGAAGAGTCACAGCAAGCAACTCTGTCTGGAATTTGCCCCTCACCCTCCAAGCCAAGGTTCCCATTTTCTGGTGTCCCTGCTTGTCCTTCCTTTATCCAGGCTCCTCAGATATTCCAAGCCAGTGGCTTCCTGGCTCGTGCACCACTACTAAGATCTGTCTCTACTTACAGTACAATTCCAATATCAAATGTACAGTTTCTCAACAACCAATTCTCCAACTCTCTGGACACCAGTTGGGTGTTCTACAACTTAATTCAACACTAACTACCTAAACTTATAAAAAGCCTCAGTCCACAAGACTGCCTCCCAATTCAGACAACAATTGCAAGTCCCTGGCCTCCTCTACTTTGACCAACCAGGTATAAACTGGGGGTTCCCATAACCCCCTTCAGATGCAATAATTTTCTAGAACAGCTCAAAAAAACAAGGAAAGCACTTTACTTACATTTATAAAGGATATTACATAGGATACAAATAATAGCCAGATGATGAGGTAGATAGGGCAAGGCCTAGGAGGACCTGAGTGCTGGAGCTTCTGGGCTTGGGGTGCACCACCCTCCCGGCACGTGGATGCATTTACCAAACTAGAAGCTCTTTGAACTTTGTCATTTAGGGGCTTTTATGGAGGTTTCATCACATAAGCATGATAGATTTACTCAGTTTCCAGCTCCTCTCCCCTCATCAGAGAGTGGAGGGAGTAGGAATGAAAGTTCTAGGCTTCTAATCAAGGCTTAGTCTTTCTGGTGACCAGCCCATCCTGAAGCTATCTAGGGTCCCAACAGCAGTTTCCTCATTAGAACAAGAGAGGCTCCTATCACCCTGGAAATTCCAAGGGATTTAGGAGCTCTGCATCAGAGCCAGAAGACGCTGCTATCACCCCCATCACGCAGGACATTACAAGAGTTTTAGGAGCCTTTGTAGTTCTTATTATGCCACAGGTGCCAACTCAGTAGGTGTTTATAGACCCTTACTGTATGAGCAGGAGGCTCATGACGGACACGTCCTCCATGACTACAGGGGATGCCACTTCACTGCATCTTCTACTCTCCCTTCATCTCTCCTTGCCTTCACCATACACATACCTTTCCAGATGCTCACTTTGAACCCAACTTTCACACATTCCATGGAGAGGCCTTTGGGTTTGGAAGACAGAATTAAGGAATGGAGAAATAATTCCTTCCACCAATGAAGCATTTTACAAAGTACCTTCATGCTTATTACCTAATTTTGATAATAGCCCTTTGAAGAAGTTATTATCCCCATTTTAGAGACAAAAAACTAAAGTTTGAGCAATTCAAATAATAGCTGAAGGTCACACAGCTACACGGAATAGAATCAGGACCTGAACCCAGAAATTTTTACCTCTAATCCAGGGCCTGTTCACTATACCCTCCAATATGGTCTTCACCTCAACTCAAGACTCAGGGTCAGGCCCACATACCCAAGAATCACAGCCTTGATCTGACCAAGAACTTGTCTCTGGGCAGGTCATACTCACTTCTGTGGGTTTGCAGGTAGGCAGCACCCAAATACCTAGCTTTGACTCTGGAAGTGACTTTCGAGTTGGCCAGGGCATTCAGGGATGTGAGGAACAGTCTTAGACCAGAACTGCTCTGCCCATTCTTGTCGCACACTCTCCTCTGGGGAAATCTCCACCAGCTGTGATATGATTGGATTCAATATTCTGCCCTGATGCGATCCGACAGCAGCTAAAAGGCTGGAGTGGGAAGATACTAAGACAGAAAATCTCTCAGTGGAAACATGGTTTCCTGTTACTACCCTTTGTATTCTCTGCGTACTAGGGACTCAGTAAGTGTCAGGTACCATGATCATCTGAAAGGTTTTGAGTCTCACTCATTAGCCATGGTAAGAGGCAACTCATCCTTCTCCAGCCTCCAGAGAGGACCTGGGCCTGAACACCCTCAGGCAGACCCTGGTGTCTCTGCTTCCTTTGTTTTCCTCTAAACCTGTCCCTTTTCTCTTGCAGTGGGAATTAGTTTCTTCTCACTCAAGAGCCAGTTTCTGGATCCTGGGACTCACTACACCTCTCCTCTCTACTCCCCTCATCCACCAGCATTATCACAGAATCTCTCAGAGAGCACCCCAAAATCCACGATTTTATCTTCTGAATCCCAGGACCTACAATTTCTTCATTATAAGGGAAAAAGTTACATTCCTTCTCACCCTCCCCATCCTGTGGGGAAGAGAAGGCCAGTGGATTGAGCCCTTATTCTACTCTACCCAAATCGCTGCCTTTCCCAACCCCACCTCAGCTGTCAGAGCCTGTGATGTCACACAGATTAAGGAGTCCACAAAAAGTTCCCCCAGGGGACATGGACAAAAGCTCCAAGCTTCTTTAGTTTCTCCCAACACACACTCTCACCCCCCCTCTATCCACTCTTTCCTTCCCTCCATCTAGGGAGATGTTAACGGAGTCATTTGTTAAATGCAGCAGCTACCAGAGTGTTAGGCTGACTGGGCAGAGGGCCTGAACCCATTTATTCCAAACTACAGCCCCCATCACATATCTCAGCTTCTTATGTTTTCATTCCCACATTGTGCGTCAGCCAGGTCACTGAATGCTAACTCTCGGTCTGAGAACCCACATGCTCCCTGGAGCACACACTGATGCCTACCTATCTACCAGCCACAGAAATAGTGCACAGAGACATGGGAGGGAGGGAAGGGTAAATGAGCACACATCTCCCAGAGCCTACCCACGTCTAAGAAAATGTTGCTTTAAAACAATGTCTTTCTCTGACATTCTTCTATAATTATGACAATTTACTGCAATGTCACAAAGTCTAAAAGCCACTCTCAAGAGGAACACTGCCTGTTTCCAAAGACTCTGGACTTGAGACCAGTATTCACCTGCCATTTTTATGTGGTACCTGCCCTGTCCTCCATTGTGAGTTATTAGGAAGTCATATACTTTACCACTGTTTACAATAAAGACAACAAAACAGTAACTTTAATTATAGTATGGGAAAATTCTAGAATATCAGCTGTGCAAAATCTGGCAAATTGTGGGAACACAGCTTGGTCAAAGAGTAGAATGCTAGCTTAGCACAGGAGGCTGCCTTAAGCTCTTGATTCTTCCTGTTTCTCCCAGATTTCTCTTTGACCTGTGATTCTCAGAGCAGCTGTTCCACAAATATTAACACAGTGCCACTATGTGCCAGGATGCATCTCCTGGCATAGCAGTTGCGTTCATGGTGAGACTGCCTCCTCCTTGTGGTTCTCCAACACCACCAGCTGGTTCCCTGGACACTATGACCAGAGGCTCCTCAAACCAGCTGGACACATTTGATCCTTCCTTAAGCTGAGTTTGCCTTTCTTCACACCTGAGTATAAAAAGCGCCATTCACAACTGACTGCTGAACCCATAATTAGTGTTTCACAAACAGTCCTATTTAAATAAGCTAGGTGTACTCTACGAAGAAGAAAAGACAATGCACGCTGTAGTGGACATGTGTTCCTCCCCAAGCATCACCTCCTTAGGGCATCAGACCCATTCCCTAGTTATTCCAAGACCACAAGCTTCTGAAAGGGAAAGATCCTCCCCACAGCTTCAGAGGTAAAGACCTGATCCAGGCCTCGCCCATCAGATTACTCCACATCTGAACACAGCAACTGGTTCAGAGAAGGACGTGTGACTCAAACCACACAAGTTACAGTCTTCTCTGGGCTTTTGTAGGAGCTATGAAAAAAGGCACGTGCTCTTACCCTCAGGAATGGTGAGTTCTAAGGGTAGCACTGGTTTGGGGCTGCTGATGGCCATTTGGCTGTCATGTGTAGAGAGCCTAAGAACGAATCAATGCAGCAGGAAGCAAGGGCAAGTGATGGAAAGATTCTACACCTTGATGCATCATTTGAACTCATGGATTTAGTATTTCTGAAGCAGGTCTACTCTTTTCTGGAGATGTTTGTAAAGAAAGCAGAGAGCTGCCTTTCAGTCGTCTGATATAAGGTCCTCATACATCTATTTTATTCCCTCCCAAAAAATGTGTTGGGAGAAAAGTTATAGAAATGGGTTAGTTATCCAAAATTCCCTTTTTCAACTCTAGATCTAAACACAAGATTCCAGGTCTCTTGAGAACAAGAATCAGGAGCCACTCTCATTCTCAAAATAGTGAGTCAATAAGCACTTGCTAAAGAGGTTAGGGATATTTGAGGCATGTCCCTAAATCTTTGGAAGCAACTGGATAAACATTTACTGTGCTCTCTCACACAATTTTTCCTAGGGCTACTATCAAAGTATATGGGCCAAGGTGTGTCCGTGGCATGCCAGGACCCAGAGGCATATCGGGAAAGTTCCCTGCCCCTCTGCCCACTCCATCCCTTCCTATCCTCACTGTCGTTGGGAAGAGAGTTAAGCTCTAAGAGATAACTAGAAGCACTAAGGAATTATCTTGTGGAGGCTTCCTTGGAAGAATGTAAGTATCCATCCTCACCCTCCCAAGATGGAGCCAGTTCCAAATCTCACAGGCTCTGATAATGAAGCCTGGACTCATAGAGAAGCAGGAGGTAGAAAAGGAAGAGGAAGGGAAATCAAAGGGAACTATTACAAAAAGAGTGAAAAAATATCTCTCAAGAACAAAATAGCATCATGAAGAAGCCAACAGGCTGAGCAGAGAGGTAACAGGACCTGAGTACTCAAACCTCCCCATGAAGGCAGGCAGTTGTTCCCTGGGCAGGTGGGGCTTCTCCTTTCAGAGAACTCTGGGCCCTGCCCAGAGGAGTGTGGAGCTTGGCTGGCTTCCAATCAGAGCACAGACATGCCCAACTAACTACCTGTCTAGTAATGGCTCAAGGGTTCCTGCAGTCAAGGGGCTTCCACAAGTGGTTAAGCCTATGGAACCTCAGCCTGTAGCTGTGTGGTAACAAGACTATTTAAACCCTTGCTGGCAAGGAAAACACAGCTGTCTGCCAGATGCCTGTTGGAGAAGTTATCTATTACTAGAAGAACACACCCTCATCTTCTTTCTCAGTGGACCTTTATTCCTCTACACCTTTAGGACACAAGAAGAGGGGCTGTTGTTCCCAATGTTCATTATCATTGGGCATTAATCATTATCACTATACTCACAAAGTTCTACACCCTCATTTGGGTTGCTCTATACTCAGCCACTGGGAGAGATGCTGTCTTAAGTTGGGTTCCCCAGAAGCAGAGCCTGAGACAGGATTCAGGTGACATGATTTATCGAGGTATGCCCTCAGGAGAAAGAGAATGAAGGAAGCAGAAATTGTAGGAAAGAGGTTCATGGTCACAGCTTTGTGTTTGGTCTCAGCCTGATCCCACAGGGAAACTCAGGAGCATGAAGAGCAACAAATAATTGATCCTTCCTTGAGGTAAAGGGGCTAGCTTTTGTACCCCCTTGGCTGAAAGCTGTAGGGAAGTACAGAAGGGCCTCCTGTTGAGAAGGGGGCATCTATAACCTGCTGGAACCCAATACAGCAGCTAGGGGAAATGGATACACTGGTGGTGGTAAAAGGGATTTGCACAGGATACCAACAGCATCCAACTAGAGCTACTGTATTGGCTGCCATAACAAAATACTATAGACTGGGTGGCTTAAATTTATTTTCTCACAGTTCTGGAGGCTGGAAGTCTGAGGTCAGGGAGCCAGTATGGTTGAGTTCTTGCAAGGGCTTTCCTCCTGGTTTGCAGATGGCCACTGTCTTATAATTCACTCACATGACAGGGGCAGGGGGCAGGTAGATAGCAAGCCCTTTGATGTCTCCTCTTATAAGGGCACTAATTCACGTTATGAGAGTCCCACCCTCATAATATCATCTAAACCTAATTACCTCCCAAAGGCTCTTCTCCAGATACTATCACCTTGGGAATCAAGAATGTAACATATGAATTTTAGGAGGAAACAATTCAGTCCATAGCAAGTACCATTTTGTCAACAGGGAAAAGAGACAACTGTTAGCCAGATTTGTTCAATGAGAGCTATTTCCCTAGCACCTAAGTTCTTCCAGAATCCTAGTTGTTGACTGATACTGAAGACACAAGTTAAACCGTGACCAGCTGAGCCAGGCCTCAGATCTCCCAACAGTTTCTCTTTTCTGAATCTCAGTAGGCACTGCTTCTTGCCCTGGGACAGTCAGACTGTAACTGCTGGCAAGCCTCAGCCTTTGGTAAGTATTCTGTCGGTGACAGCAGAGGTGTCTGTGTGCGATCCTATCCAGCCTAGGCTTTGAAGCTCTGGAGCAGAGCCATTAACATTCTCTTCAGCTGAAGACAGTTCCCTTCAGCCCTTGTTAAGTCTCATTTTCTTCCCTCTCAACTATTTTTTTAATCAAGAACAGCAGCTTCCTTATTCCTAGAACCTATTCTTCTTTTCAAAGCACTCTGGGCTCCCGGGAGGCCTGCGGCCAAGAGACTGACCTGACACATCTGGAATCCCAATGAAGAGCAGACGATGCTGCCTGCTCTGCAGCTAAGAACCCAAGCACCCCGACTTGCCCACTTCAGGACTAAACCAAGGACAGGCGAGGAGCCCACCTTCCCTTGGGTTTCCTGGGCAGTCTGCTGTGGGTAGGCCTTGGGTTATGGATGCTATCATCCTGAGTTCCCCAATCTACCCCTACTTCTGGATTTGGGTTATTTCTATACAGGAAATTAAGGGGAGAGCCACAGGCTCTGCCCTTGAGAGTAGGAATCCATCCACTGCCCATCCTCCATTTTGAGGCCCCATTCATATGAAAGGAGGTGGTGAAGACTTTCCATTTCACGGAACAGGTCCTATAGGCCTGAGTGGGGCAAAAGAGAATTCTCAGTGAGAACACTATGTCTCCATTATGTATTAAGAGCTGCCATATATCCAGCTGTGTGGTGAATTCTTAGAAAATAGGAAGAAGTAATCTCAGGGAAGCTTAAAATTTACTACTGGCCCCAAAGTAAATTTCTTAGGCAATCTACAGATTTTAGCAAGAGGAACTCCAGTGTCTGCATTCAGACAGAGAAGAGTGAGGTGGGCAGACAATCATTCAGTTTCATTGTCAAAATTTTCCTCTTAAGGCTGTTCTTTCCCACCAAGAGCCACTGGTTATATCCCTGTGTAGCCCCCCTTCAAGGTTTTTCAGTGGTGATAGAATTGTACCATGTTCCCCCACTGCCAAGTCCCCAGGACTTGATTCTGACATCTCTGTTTCTTCCCTTCTGTTATGCCCTACAGTTATCTCAGGCACACAAGCATTCATTCCTTACAATTGCTTCTGCAGTAATTCCAGAGAGACACATGGAAACATCTTTCCCAGGATCATATTTTACCAAACTCCACTGCAGACAAACAGTATGGCAATAGGGTGCGATCATTTGCATTTATTTCCCTGTCCCCTCTGGCCCCAGAGCTGGACCCAGCATCCCCAGGCATATCAGTGCAGGTGGACCCAGAGGCACACAGAGAAGGACTGCTACTCCATCTGCTGGCCTGACAGCAGCTCTGGGTTGCCGCCTTTGAACTCCTCGCAAAGCAAGCTCTAGCTCTGAACCAGGAGACTAAAGTGTCTTTTCATCATGATAAGGTAAATATATTCAACCATTTTGTCAACAGTGATGACATCTACCCTCTCTCCTTAAATCCCCATGCCCAAACACAAATAGAGATGGAAAACACAGAGCCAAGGGTTTTCAATCTAAGAGGAATTGGCTTTGCTTTGGGCAAGCATTGCTTCAGGGCTGTAACGGGGACCCACACAGAACAAGAAGATGGCTCCAAATCCAGGCGTGGGTGGGAGGGGTTAGGATGGGGTTTAGAAAAACACTGATGAAGTCAGACATTTTCTTTTCTTCTTTCCGTCTCTACTTGCCTTCTTTATGAAAAATGCTTCCTCTGCAGAGTATTTAACTATTCCCCAGAGCCTATGGTCCATGCAGAACCATTTTTATGCTCAAAATTTATTTTTCACCCATCCTTCCTAAGGCAAGGGAAGGATGGGGGTCCATTTTATAAATAAGGACAATTAAGCTTCCTTAGCAGAAGAGAGGAGAAAACGATATTACCTACCCTTACTCAGAAATTAATTACTTGGTTCCTGGAACGCCTGAAATTCCCAGTACCTATATGGTGTCATTTGGAAGTTCCAACAGAGGCTTCACTATGTAGCATCCATGTCATACCAAAGTGAGGTGCCAGCAAAGAGGCAAATTTTCACAGAAAACAGTTGAAAAACAGTTATGAAACTCTAAAATCTTCATCCATATCAAGGGTAAAAAAAGAAGTCTTTGGATATTAAGAGAAAGTTTTTGACAAGGATATTTTTGGTGAGAAATGTTACTGTGCTGTGGGTACTACTCCAAAGAAAGTGGGGTACCTACATTTCACCACAAGCCTAATGAGAAGTACTTCAAGGGGACTGCTCAGAGAGCTTGATATGTATGTGTCTCTTGAAGTTAGAGGAAGCAGAGTGGACTAATTTATGACTCCAGGTCAAGAAATGTAGGGGTCACTGAATTGGCTAGCAGCTGCTTTGCGATGCTGGGGTCTGCCCATAGTCTCAGAGCTTGTGTGAGCAAAGAACTGGTTTCTCATGGAGAAACTGGACCTGGACTGTTGAATTCTTAGTGGCTACAGAGTAAGAAAAATATCAACAGAGGAGAATGTATTTGCCCAGATTTTGTGTGTTTGTGTGTATGTGTGTGTGTGTGGATGGTAGTACAGATCTCTGAAGAACCCACAAAAGTGCCCCTAGAAAAAGCTACATTTAAACATTGGCCACTCCTAGACAGCACAAAGCCACTTTTAATAACATGAGTCAAGTACAATATTTCCTGCCTCTTCTTACTTCCTTGTTCTAATCCTGGAAGGATCAGACACTTCAGGAAAGAAAGAAGGACCACACGCCCTCTTTTCACTTGCATCAAGTCCCAGATGGGGGAAATCAAATAGCTTAATCTTGAAAAAATTTGGAAACATTGACAATACCTGGGCTGGACATTTTAAATATCTAACTGAGACCATGTTGTACTAGGTAGAGTGACTGCAGGGCTTCCTAATAACTGCACAGAAAGCATTTGTCCAGGAGCAGAACTGACCATCACTACTGAGCAGGTTTAAAGGAACAGTGGAAGCCAAAAACAAAGTTTCTTTTATGATTACACCCCATGAGTCCTGCTTGCCATTGTTTCAGCTACAATTGTAAAAGTTGTTTCTCAACCTTTACATTAAACAGTAATAAAAACAATAAAGGAGCCATGAATATACAATGGGGAAAAGACAGCCTCTTCAACAACTGGTGTTGGCAAAACTGGACAGCTACATGTAAGAGAATTAAATGGGATTATTGTCTAACTCCATTCACAAAGTAAACTTGAAATGGATCAAAGACCTGAATGTAAGTCATGAAACCATAAAACTCTTAGAAGAAAACATAGGCAAAAATCTCTTGACTATAAACATGAACTTTTTCCTGAACACATTTCCTCAGCAAGGGACACAAAAGAAAAGATGAACAAGTGGGACTACATCAAACTAAAAAGCTCTGTACAGCAAAGGACACCATCAGCAGAACAAAAAAGGCACCCTATAGTATGGGGGAATATATTCATAAATGACTTATCTGATAAGAGGTTAATATCCAAAATATATAAAGAACTCACAGGCCTCAGCACCCAAAAAGCAAATAACCTGATTAAAAAAATGGCAGAGGGACTTTTGGCTTAAAGATAGCGGCATGAGAGATGAGACAGAAACCTCCTCCCAAAACCACATATAATATGAAAATATAGCAAATACAACTACTCCTGAAAGAGCAACAGGAAAGAAGGCTGTGACAGACTGCCTACACCTGGGGAAAAGAGCAGACCTCATGGAAAAGGGTAAAATAGCAAAGTTGTGATCCAGAGGGACCCAAGCCCTTCGCCCACCCTAGCTCTCTGGCAGGAGGAAGAGAAAAGTAAAGGGATGGGTGGAGGCCTAGGACTGCTGAACACCCAGCCCTGGAGATCTGCCCTGGGAGCACGAAACTACATTATATGGTGCTCTGGAGATTAGTGGGGTTGGAAAGCTAAGATAGGTGGAATACTTGGAGAGACTGAGATTCCAGCCACTTGTGGAAAACAGATACCCTCAACTGGCTACTCTGGGATAAAAGAAAGCCAGGCACTCTGAGAGACTTCCCAACAGTGAGAGGGCTGCTAAAGGGGCAAGGATTACACAGAGCTTGCTGCTCAGGAGAAAGGACAGGTGGACAAAATTGTCCCAGCGCACTCAGCCCAGCAGGTTGGGAACTTTCAGGAGCTTTAGGTGCTCAATACCCCTGGCTGGCAACACAGCTCCAAGGTCCCCCACCACAATACACAGCCTGCTGCTCCTTCCTCCCAGCTGGCACTGGTTCACAAACCTGCTGCCCCCGCCATTGCACCAGGTCAACCAGAGGGCAGCCCCATGCAGCTATAAGTGCATAGCATAGAGGATCCTCCCTGTGTGCTCGGCCCACTGGCCCTGGCAGTGGAGGCAGGCACTACAGCTGGGAAGCAGGAAAGAGCTCTTTCTTCCCTGTAGGCACCAGCACCACTCACCTGCGACCCCTGCCATCACTCCAGGGGCTGAGCAGCTCCACAGAGCAGAGCTTCTGGGCACTAGATGACGCCACCTACACCAAGTTATTATTACAAATACGAAACGTCAAAAGAATCTGGTACAAACCAAAATCCCACAAACACCAGAAAGAGGGTCAATAAAGAGATTTCAAAATAAAAATCATAAACATGCTCATGGAGCTACAGAAAAATATTCAAGACCTCAGGGAGGAATTCAAGAAAAAGATAGAAACTTTTAAGAATACAGTATCTGAAATGAAACATACAAAGGAGGGATTTAAAAGCAGATTAGATTAAGTAGAGAAGACAGTTAATGAAACAGAAATTAGAGAATACAAAGAAGCTGAGGCACAGAGAAAAAAGGATCTCTAGGATGAGAGAGTATTAACAGAACTGCATGACCAATCCAAATGGAACAATAGTCGCACTGTAGGGGTACCAGAAGAAAAGAGAGAAAAAAGGGATAGAAAGTGTCTTTGACCAGGTAATTGCTGAAAACTTCCCCAGTCTGGGGAAGGAGATATTCTCTCAGGTCATGGAAGTGCACAGATCTCCCAACACAATGGTCCTAAGGAAGACAACACCAAGACATATAATAATCAAAATGGCAAAGATCAAGGATAAGGACAAAGTATTAAAAGCAGCCAGAGAGAGAAAAAAGATCAGATACAAAGGAAAACCATTCAGGCTATCATCAGACTTCTCAGCAGAAACCTTGCAAACCAGAAGGGAGTGGAGTGATGCATGTAATGCAATGAAACAGAAGGGCCTCAAACCAAGAATACTCTGTCTGGCAAGATTATCATTTAAATTTGAAGGAGGGATTAAACAATTTCCACATAAGCAAAAGTTGAGAGAATTTACCTCCTACAAACCATCTCTACAGTGTATTTTGGAGGAGCTGCTATAAATGGAAGGGTTCCTAAGCCTAAATAGCTGTCACCAGAGAAAATAAAACCACAGTAAAGGAAAAAGACCAATTATTTACTAAGCAAGTGCAAAATTAAATCAACTACCCACAAAGTCAGTCAAGGGATACACAAAGAGTACAGAATATGATATCTATTATATAAAGAATGGAGGAGGAAGAAAATGAAGGGGGGGGGAACCTTTAGATTGTGTTTGTAATAGCGTACTGAGCTAAGTTAGACAGATAGTAAAGAAGCTACCCTTGAACCTTTGGTAACCACAAATCTAAAGCCTGCAATGGCAATAAGTACATATCTAAAGATAATGACCCTAAGTGTAAATGGACTGAATGTACCAATCAGAAGACATAGAGTCATTGAATGGATAAAAAAAACAAGAGCCATCTATATGCTGCCTACCAGAGACTCACTTCAAACCCAAAGATATACACAGACTAAAAGTGAAGGGATGGAAAAAGATATTTCATGCAAACAACAAAGAGAAAAAAGCAAGAGTTGCAGTACTTGTATCAGACAAAATAGACTTCAAAACAAAGTAACAAGAAACAAAGAAGGACATTACATAATGCTAAAGGGGTCTGTCCAACAAGAGGATTTAACCATTATAAATATCTATGCACCCAACATAGGAGCACCTACATATGTGAAACAAATACTAACAGAATTAAAGGAGGAAATAGACAGCAATGCATTCATTTTAGGAGACTTCAGCACACCACCCACTCCAAAGGACAGATCAACCAGACAGAAAATAAGTAAGGAGAGAGAGGCACTGAACAACACATTAGAACAAATGGACCTAACAGACATCTACAGAACACTCCACCCAAAATCAGCAGGATACACATTCTTCTCAAGTGCACATGAAACATTTTCCAGAATAGACCACATACTAGGCCACAAAAAGAACCTCAGCAAATTCCAAAAGATTGAAATTCTACCAACCAACTTCCCAGATCACATAGGTATAAAACTAGAAATAAATTGTACAAAGAAAACAAAAAGGCTCACAAACACATGGAGGCTTAACAACATGCTCCTGAATAAGCAGTGGATGAATGACCAAATTAAAAAAGAGATCAAGCAAAATATGGAGACAAATGAAAACAACAGCACAATGCCCCAACTTCTGTGGGATGCAGCATAGACAGTTCTAAGAGGAAAGTATATAGCAATCCAGGCCTATTTAAAGAAGGAAGAACAATCACAAATGAATAGTCTAAATTCACAATCATTGAAACTGGAAAAAGAAGAACAAATGAGGCCCAAAGTCAGTAGAAGGAGGGACATAATAAAGATCAGAGAAGAAATAAATAAAACTGAGAAGAATAAAACAACGGAAAAAATTAATGAAACCAAGATCTGGTTCTTTGAGAAAATAAACAAAATAGATAAACCCCTAGCCAGACTTATTAATAAAAAAAGAGAATCAACACACATAAACAGAATCAGAAATGAGAAAGGAAAAATCACTACAGACACCACAGAAATACAAAGAATTATTAGAGAATACTATGAAAAATTATATGCTAACAAACAGGATAACCTAGAAGAAATCGACAACTTTCTAAAAAAATACAACTTTCCAAGACTGACCCAGGAAGAAACAGAAAATCTGAACAGACAGCAATAAAGTTGAATGGTAATCAAAAACCCAAGAACAAAAGCCCCAAACCAGATGGCTTCATCGCTGAATTTTATCAGACATTTAGAGAAGACATAATACCCACTCTCAAAGTTTTTCAAAATATTGGAGAAGATAAACACTTAACAAATTTTTACTAAAAAGTAGTTCAATGAATATAGGTACACAAAGTGCAGAGGAAGATAATATTTAGGACTGATTTGTGCATTACAATCTACAGGCATACCTCAGAAATATTGCACATTAGGTTCCGGACCACTGTAAGAAAGCAAATATTGCATTAAACAAGTTAAATTAATTTTTTGGCTTCCCAGTCAATATAAAAGGAATGTTTATACTATACTATAGTCTATTAGGTGTGCAATAGCATTTTGTTTAAAAAAAGGATATACGTGACCTAGTATTTCCACTCCTAGGAATTTACCTGGAGAAAACAAAAACCCTGATTCAAAAAGATATATGCATCTCTATGTTTATCACTTTACTATTTGCAATAGTCAAGATATGGAAGCAACCTAAGTGTCCCTTAGTAGATGAATGGATAAAGAAGATATGGTACATATGCACAGTGGAATATTATTCAGCCATAAAAAGAAAAGAAAAAGTCTGCCATTTGCAACAACATGGATGGAGCCAGAGGATATTTATTTTGTTCAGTGAAATAAGCCAGGTGGAGAAAGACAAATACCATATGATTTCATGTATTTGTGGAATATAAAAACAAAGCAAAACAGAATGAGCAAAACAGCATTAGACTCACAGACACTGAGAAGTGACTAGTGGTTACCAAAGGGGAAGGGAAGACGCAGGGGTCAGGCAGGGGAACAGGGAGGAGAATAATAAAGCACAATAATTTGCAATCACAATGTAAGTTGATCACAGGGACCACTGAACCACTGTGACGTACATTTGAAACCAACATAAGATTGCAAATTAACAATACTGTAATAAAAATAATAATAATAAATTTTATTGGGAAACAAATTTCAAAAATTGACTCAAAAAGAATGCAAATATCTAAATAGTGTAGTAACTTATAAAAGATGACCCAAAACATCAGAGAACCACCCGCTAAAAAAGGTACCAAGGCCAGCCTGTTTTCTGGATGAGTTCCACCAAATCTTCTACAAAGGATGTCCTAACTCATCCTGTGAGGGTATCCTAATCCTGATACAAAGCAGAGCCAGAATTTTAGCATTCCAAATTCAGCAGTGTATTCAAAGAAAAATGCATCATCTTGCTTGAGTGAGGTTTCTAAAAAAATTGTGTTCATGATTTAGCATCAGGAAGGCTATCTTCATAATATACTACAGTAAAATTTAAATGAGAAAAAATCTTAATTTTAAAGTTTAAAGTTCAGTTGACATTTAAAAAAATGTATAATTCAGTAACCATTACATATTTTTTCAATTCTTTCCAAATGAAAAGAACTTTTAAATGTATAAGAAACATTCCACATGGTCAAAAACAATTGAAGATGCCCTCTATCAGTTGCTAATCCATAAAATAAAATAAATATTTTAAAGAAAAAAAAGCAATGTACCTACCTTAATTTGAAAACATTTTATTGCTAAAAAATGTTAACTATCACCTGAGCTTTCAGTGAGTCATAATCTTTTTGCTAGTGGAGGGTCTTGACTTCGTATTGATGGCTGCTGATTGATCAGGGTGGCAGTTGCTGAAAGTTGGGGTGGCCGTGGCAATTTCTTAAGACAACAATGAACTTTGCTACACTGATGGACCTCTCCTTTCCTGAATGATTTCTCCATAGTATGTGACACTGTTTGATAGCATTTAACCCAGAAGCAGAACTTCTTTCAAAATAATAGCCAGTCCTCTTAAACCCTGCCACTGCCCTATCAACTAAGTTTATGTAATATTCTAAATCCTTTGTTGTTATTTCAACAGTCTTCACAGCATCATCACCAGGAATAGATTCCATCTCAAGAAACCACTTTCTTTGCTTATCCATAGGAAACAACTCCTCAACCATCAAAGTTTTATCATGAGACAGCAGCAATGCAACCACATCTTCAGTGAGCTCTACTTCTAATTCTAGTTCTGTTGCTATTACCAACACCTCACAGTTCACTCCTCCACTGAAGTCTTGAACCCCTCTGAGTTATCCATGAGGGATGGAATCAACTTCTTCCAAACTCCTGTTCATATTGGTATTTTAACTTCTTCCCATGAATCATGAATGTTCTTAATGGCATCTAGAATGATGAATTCTTTCCAGAAGGTTTTCAATTTACTCTGACCAGATCCACCAGAGGAATCACTTTCTATGGCAGCTATAGCCTTACAAAATGTATTTCTTCAATAATAAGACTTGAAAGTTGAAATTACTCCTTGACCCAAGGACTGCAGAATGGATATTGTGTTAGCAGGTGTGAAAAGGACATTCATCTCATTGTATATGTCCATCAGAGCTCTTGGGTGATCAGGTGCATTGGCAATGAGGAGTGATATTTTGAAAGGAATCTTTTGTCCTGAGCAAAGGTTGCAACAGTGGCCTTAAAATAGTCACTAAACCATGTTGTAAACAGATGTGCTGTCATCCAGGCTTTGCTGTTCCATTTATAGAGCAAAGGCAGAGTAGATTTAGCATAATTCTTAAGGGTCATAGGATTTTCAGAATGGTCAATGAGAGCTGGCTTTAGCTGAAAGTCCCCAGCTGCATTAGCCCCTCACAAGAGTCAGCCTATCCTTTGAAGCTTTGAAGCCAGGCACTGACTTCTTCTCTCTAGCTATGAAGGTCTTGGATGATGGCATCTTCTTCAGTATAAGGCTGTTGCCTCTGCACTGAAAATCTGCTGTTTAGTGTAGCCACCTTTGTGAACTGTCTTACCCAGACCTTGAGGATAACTTGCGGCAGCTTCCACATCAGCACTTGCTGCTCCACTTTGCACTTTCATGTTCTGCAGACAGCTCCCTTCCTTAAACCTCATGAACCAACCTCTGTTACCTTCAAATTTTTCTTCTTCAGCCTCCTTACCTCTTTCAACCTTCACGGAATTGAAGAGAATTAGGACCTTGCTCTGAATTAGTCTGTGACTTAAGGAAATGTTGTGGTTGGTTTGATCTTTTAGCCAAACCACCAAAACTTTCTCCATATTAGCAATAAGACTGCTTCAGTTTTTTATCATTTGTGTGTTCACTGGAATAGCAAGAACTTTTCTTTTGCCTTCACAACTTGGCTGTTCAGTGCAAGAGGCCTAGCTTTTGACTTCTTGGCTTTCAACATGTCTCCTTCACTAAGCTGAATCATTTCTAGCTTTTGATTTAAAGTGAGAGACATGCAACTCTTCCTTTCACCTGAACACTCAGAGGCCACTGCACGATTACTGGCCGCCCTGATTTCAATATTGTTGTGTCTCAGGGAATAGGGAGGCCTGAGGGGAAGAAGAGAGATGAGCAACAGCCTGTGGGTGAAGCAGTCAGAATATCGATTATATAGGCACAGTTCAAGGAACCCCAAAACAAGTACAATAATAATATCAAAGATCACATAACAAACATAATAATAATAAAATAGTTTGTAATATTGTGAGAATTGCCAAAATGTGACACAGAGACAAAGTGAACAATGCTGTTGGAAAAATGGTGCCAATATACTTGCTCAACACAGGGTTGCCATCAACCTTCAATTTACAAAAAACACGTTATCTGTGAAGTGTAATAATGTGAAGCACCATAAAAAGAGGAATGCCTGTCATATAGTCTGTAGGTTAGAGAAGCTTGCCTGCCCAAATGACACTTAAATTGGGACCTGGAGGCTAAGAAGGGTTAGACAAATGCCTGGTGGAGAGAAGAGGGACCTAAGAAGAAGAAAGGTCATACAGAAAGGTCGTACAGAAAGGTCATACAGAAAGGCAGGAGCAACATAGCCAAGGAACTGAAAGAAGGCAAATGTGGCTAAAGGGAATCTGTCAAGTGCGAAAAGGGGCCAAGATGAGGAAGTTGACAGGAGCAGCAGGAAGCTGGGGGATTTTAAATGTTAAGAACAAAGCAAGTGAAAATTATAGGATCAAAGAGTCAAAGGATTGGAAGAAACTTTAAAGGTTTTCTAGTCCAACCACCCGGATGACGTTGGAATCCTCTTTGCTCATCCTCTATCCCTGGGTCAACATGAATGGCGGCCAGAAAGGACTTGGCATGGGGTCGCAGGAGGCTGGCATAAGGGAGCACGCAAAGTGCCCACAGAGCCCCAGGGGCTGAGGCAGGAGGGACCTTGGTTCCATTTATTTGTCCCTAGGGTATGAATTGGAGCTGCCTGTCTAGTCAGCCTGCCTATTTGTGTGACGGTACCCTCACAGGATCAGCCAAGGAGAAGCAGATGGTAACCATTCAGGTTTATTACCATAGCTTGGTGGGAGAAGAATTAGTTTGAGCGGGGTCAGGGAAGTTGATCTGTTCAAAAAGCTTGGCTAGTTTGCACTCATGACAGAGAAACCTATTGCGGAGGTCCAAGCAAGGCAGCCTGTGGAGAAGCCAAAGGACAGCAAAGCTGGGGTGCCACCACCCAAAGGAGCTCTGGCCCATTGACTCTGATAGTGGAATTTGTTCATCATTGTTAGGGTGAATGCTTTTGTGCTGGAGGCAGGACAAGGAGGCTACTCCTTTGTTGATACAAATCAATGAAACACATGCTTTTATGGCAGTAATGAAACCTAGCCCCCTTTCCCTTCAGTTTCCTGCTTCTCACTACATGGCAGGGCTAGATGTGCTCAGGAAGGGTCCCATGTCCGTGTCAAAATCATCATTATTCAGCATTTAGTAAGCACCCCACACTATGAAGAGCCCTGTGGTGGTTCAATATAAGAAAGTGGGAGTCTCTGTACTTAAGAGGCAGTCAAATCTAGATGAGGAAGGTAGAAACATGCACCAGAAAATAAACCATAATCTCAGGGACAAAATGGATGTACAGAAAAGAACTAGGCTTTATGGAGGACTAAATCACTGTGGAATGGCTTCTTCTGAAGGAGCTGGCTCTTGATCTGGGTGTCACATCAGAGTCAGGTATGGTGAGGGGGTGGGAAAGCTTTTGGGGGATTGGGAGAGTGGGTAGAGAAATAGGGTTAGACCAGGCACTTCTGACAAAGGAGTAATAGGAAGTCAGATCTGAAAGACGAAAAAAATCATGAAAAGCTCTAATAGTATCTCAAGGAGCTTGGAGCTTTGACTTTATTCTGGAGACAGTGAGACGTCACTGAGGGTTTCTGGGCAGGAGTTTTAGAATAACTATTCTGATTGGAATGTGCAAAACGATTTGAATGAAGAGGGGGGGAAAAAAGGCAAGGAAGCCAATTAGGAGATCAGCATATGGCAGGATATGATAACTTTTAAAAACTGGATTACAGATATTTCCTTTAACCTCCCATGGAAATTTAAGGAAAAGGGAGTAAAAGTTTTGGTTGTAGCGATAGGAGTTTGGGATATAAAAGACTATTAAGATTACTGTAAAAGAGTAAAACAGAAGCTAGAGCTGAAGGAAACCAGCCTTAGAGCACTGTGAGCAGACCAGAAAGAGATTGCCCGGGTTACAGATGAAGATGGGTTTGTAGGACCTGGAACAGAGGGATAAGCACTGTTTCCTGGCAGCACCTAAGGAGGGAATGCTACCCTAGGAAGACTGGCTGCATGATGCAATTAGGAGACCCTAGGCTGCAGGATGTACTCTCTCACAAAAGATTCCTGTGAGTCAAGGATGAAGAGCAGACCCTCAATCCCTGCAAGGGATGGTGCAACTGACAGGACAGCAGGTGTCTCAGCAACAACCAGCAACTCCAAGCCCTTCCAATCTCATGGAGAAATAGAAGATCCTGGAACCACGATTCAAGCCCGAAGATGAGAAATAAGTGAGGTTAAATTTCCCACCAGTAAGATGGGACAGGAACATATAATTGGAGTTTACCTTTATTTAAGATTATAAATAAATGTGACATGAATTTATACCTGCTGTAACTGCTATAGTTAAAGTATGAAAGGATGACACCTAGATTAGAATGATCACAATGAGAAGACAAAGACATTAAAGTCCTACATAGACTATGCAGGAATAAAGAACAGGACTTGATCAGCCCAGAATCTACAGAAAATCCCAGGACACACTGAGAATGCAGAAGGTTTCTTCTTGCCTCTCACTCTTTTACCCTTAGGCATCCCTATAGGGGATTCAAGTAAATGCTTTATGAGTTAGTCTTAGCATCCATAAATTGTAATGAAATGCAACTTAAAAAAGCTTTGTTCTCAGACATCCTACAGTATGGGAAAATATATTCATAAATGACATATCCAATTCATAAATGACACACCCAAATTATATAAAGAGCTCACGCACCTCAACAAAAAGCAAATAAGCCAATTAAAAAATGGGCAGAGGAGCTGAACAGACACTTCTCCAAAGAAGAAATTCAGACGGCCAACAGGCACATAAAAAGATGCTTCACATCACTAGTCATCAGAGAAATGCAAATTAAAACCACAATGAGGTATCACCTCATACCAGTTAGGATGGCCGCCATCCAAAAGACAAACAACAAATGTTGGCAAGGATGTGGAGAAAGGGGAACCCTCCTACACTGCTGGTGGGAATGTAAATTAGTACAACCATTGTGGAAAGCAGTATGGAGGTTCTTCAAAAAACTCAAAATAGAAATACCATTTGACCCAGGTATTCCATTCCTAGGAACTTACCCTAAGAATGCAGCTGCCCAGTTTGAAAAAGATATATGCACCCCTATGTTTATCACAGCACTATTTACAATAGCCAAGAAATGGAAGCAACCTAAGTGTCCATCAGTAGATGAATGGATAAAGAAGATGTGGTATATATACACAATGGAATATTATTCAGCTATAAGAGGAAAAAAAATCCTACCATTTGCAACAACATGGATGGAGCTAGAGGGTATTATGCTCAGTGAAATAAGCCAGGCAGAGAAAGACAAGTATCAAATGATTTCACTCATACGTGGAGTATAAGAACAAAGCAAAAACTGAAGAACAAAACAGCAGCAGACTCACAGAACTCAAGAATGGACTAACAGTTACCAAAGGGAAAGGGACTGGGGAAGATGGGTGGGAAGGGAGGGATAAAGGGGGAAAAAGGGCTATTACCATTAGCACACATAATGTAGCGGGTGGGGGTGGGGTGGGGGGATACAGGGAAGGCAGCATAACAAAGAGAGGACAAGTAGTGATTCTATAACAGCCTTCTACACTGATGGACAGTGACTGGAATGGGGTATGTGGTGAGGACTTGGTAATAGGGGGAGTCTAGTAACCATAGTGTTGCTCATGTAGTTGTATATTAATAATAGCAAAATAAAAAATTTTTTAAAAAAGCTTTGTTCTCTCCCAAGGCTGTATGTTAGTGCTCAGGTAGCAGAATAATGAAAAAAAGTATGAGATTTAGTCATGGAGTTTCTACTTTGTCAGATATGGTGGATACTAGCAATCTCTAGATTAATAAAACTGTTTTATATGATTATAATCTAGTGGGAGGGATGGACATACTGACAATTAAACTAAAAAAATCAAACAAATAATTAAACCTTGTGTGTGTCATAATAGAACTGTGGTTAAATGTTGTGGAAGTACAGAGGGTCAAGTGACAAGCTCTGCCTCAGGAAGTCCAAGAAGATTTACAGGGAAGAGGAGATGTAAGAGGGTTTATAGGACGAGTTGGAGCTCAATATTGGGATAAGAAAGACAGAAGCATTCCAGGTAGTGGGAAAGGTATACACAAGGCATGGAGGCATAAAGAAATAGTGAGCTGAAGGTGGGGGAGGATGAGAAGGGGTAAGAAAGAAGTTGGAGGAATGAGATTCCAAGTATTTTCACAAGTTTAATTAAATTACAAGATCACATAAGTGATTTTACAAATTCACTAGAAGATTAGGACCTATTTCCAAGCCTCAAAGTTGGGATTCACAGGGTTAAGTGGCATTATTGTGTCAAAGAAGAAAACTTGATTGCACTCAGTGATAAAGATGTTCTGCCTAAAATTGGCCCCTACAATCTTTGACCAAGGGCAGGCTGTTCACATGATAAGCACAGGATGGGTAGCTGTTCACATATTCACCACAGAGGGGCTTCTGAGATACATCAAAGAGAAGTCACATGTCATCTGGTGTCTGGCCCTGTGCTGGACACTACACAAAGGGATACAGATACTTTACCCTTATAGAAGCTAATAGCCTCAGACAAAACTTCATTTTTCTCTCTCGTGTTCTCTTTGAAGACTTTTCACCAAAACCACTAGTATGTTTCCTTCCTCAGTAATATCCAGCCTCACAGCCTTCTTCATACACCAAATGAGCAACTTTCAGAGAAACACTGCAGTTTAAGATCCATATTCCAGGAGTCGGGATAAAGCCCGGGGACTTGGAGGGACATTTCACAGCTTCCAGCTTTCTGTCCCGAGGGTCACTTCTCTTTGGGCTCTACTCCTTCCCCATCTTTGGCTAAAAAGACACAGACCATGTGGAAGAGGGCTATGCTTGTCCACTATCCATGTAACTTCATGTAAAATATGGCACAACAAGAAAATACTCCCAAAACTTCCGAGTTTCTTCCTAATAATGTGCCTCTAGATTTATTGAAACATCTGAATCTCATTTTCAGCATATTAAAGATCTGGGCTGCAAATGTACAGGTTATGTATTTTGTGATGTATTTCTAATAGAATTCAGGGATCAGGGAAGAAAAGATAGTATTATTGATAGATTCTTTGAGGGCAAAGGAAGGGTCTTAGAAAACTGACTTCAACTAAAAAAGAAAGATAATTTGGTTTTACTCTTCAAATAAAAAGTGCATTTGATTTTGAAAAATGATCACAGAGACTCACATTTTTGTGTTTAACAACCACCTTGAAATTGGTCTCCCTCAGAGGACAGCATGATTCTAGGCTACCTTAACATGAATGATTTATGACATTCATGAACTTGGCAACTACATCAGTTTTTCTAAACCTGGCACCCAACACCACCTGCATATTAAGTGAAGATTTATGATTTATAAAACTCACTTCATTATGCAGAGGTATATGAATTGTCTTATATGTACAGTCTATAACTCCCAAGACAGATATCGAGGCAGCTATGTCACAGAATTTATGGCTCCTTCCTGGTAAAGCTGAAGTTTTGGAGAAAAACTAAAGAATTAACCAGCCCTTTGGAGAAAAATAGCTTTAGCTAACATTACAACCCCAAATGATGAACCAGCTATAGCCGACCACTATATCTTACAGGATCAAAGAGGCTAACTGTGAAAGTCACTTTAATCACAGCATTGAACTATATCTATGTTTTGGACACACTGCAGTAATAGACAGTAATAGACTCTTTGGAAATACCAAGTCCTCTGTCAGTTTAATTTTTTACTCAGTTTGGTATCTGAGACCTCTTGCTGAGATTTCCTATCAGATAGCCAGCCAGACCCAGAGACATGGACTTCAGAGACGGGAACGCAATATCTTGGTGTGCCCAATGGTTTCCGGTGTGCACCCTCAAAGTGAAGAAAAGCAAATGCTGGTTAGGTTCTGAAATGCAGCTTGTTTTCAGAGATATTTTAGAAATGCAGCAAATCTCTCTCTATACCCTGCAAAGCAGAAGCACAGAGGATTCAGTGGAATAAACTTATGAATCTCGAGAAAGAACAAGAGTAAATAGCCATTAAAAATGACAAGTATATGGGACCAGGTTGACAAGCAGATATCTTTAGACAAGATAATGCTAAGCATAAAAAAATAACACAAAAATGGTAAGCACACATGCTGACTGGAAAAAGGCAAAGTGACAGAAAAAATGGTGTTTCCAGCCGTGGGATTTTCAATAGTATAAAGCATAGTGAAAAACACAAAAGTTCTAAATAATTTATTTTCAAATATCCCTATCAATCAGTCAAGAAATAGACACATATACATGACTACTACTGCCCTGATCTAAATAGCATTCCACAATGGAAGCAACCTAAGTGTCCATCAGTAGATGAATGGATAAAGAAGATGTGGTACATATACACAATGGAATATTATTCAGCCATAAGAAGAAAACAAATCTTACCATTTGCAACAACATGGATGGAGCTAGAGGGTATTATGCTCAGTGAAATAAGCCAAGCCGAAAAAAGACAAGTATCAAATGATTTCACTCATATGTGGAGTATAAGAACAAAGAAAAAATACTGAAGGAACAAAACAGCAGCAGACTCACAGAACCCAAGAACGGACTAATAGTTACCAAAGGGAAAGGGACTGGGAAAATGGGCGGGAAGGGAGGGATAAGAGGGAAAAAGGGGCATTACGATTAGCAGATGTAATGTTGGGGGGGCACAGGGAGGGCAGTACAACTCAGAAGACAAGTAGTGATTCTATAGCATCTCACTACGCTGATGGACAGTGACTGTAATGGGGTTGGTGGGGGGGACCTGATGAAGGGGTAGTTTAATAACCGTAATATTGCACATGTAATCGTAGATTAATGATAATAAAATAAATTATATTAAAAAAAAGAAAAAATATATATAATATGCTTAAAAAAAAATAGCATTCCACCATTCCTGACCTTTGAGAGTACAGAACACCGGCCTTCAAATACCTGAGGCAACAAGAGCAAACTGAGAAGGTAAAATGTCTTTCAAGTAGGGGTAGGAAAATTACTTGGAAAAAAGAAATATGGGGAACCCACTTCCCACTCTAATAACGAATTATTGTCGCTCAATTTTTAAAATGCGCCTAGGATTTGTCCTGTTCTGACCTTGGGCTCTAACAATGTCTTTTGTCTGCTTGTCCCGATGTGGTCGCTCTAACTCATGGAAATAACAGTTCACTCACAAAATGGTGCCTTAGGGAAAGACAGCAATATCAAAGGACCACAAATTAAGTACCAGGGAAAACAAAGCCCCTTTGGCCACTGGGAGTATGTCTAAGAGCAGAGTAGAAAGAAGAGGTGCATTTGGGTTTAGGCACTCAGTTACTCCTTTTCATTAAGCCACCTATAGCCACTTGGCCGCTTAAACTGCTGCTCTCCGGGGCTCTTGGTGCCCGTGCCTTGTTGGCTGCTTTGATCCTGCGAGCGACCTCCCAGCTCAGGCCAGGGAGCAGTGCCACAAACGGAGCGAGAGAGAATTAGGCAAGCGCTACGCACACGGACACAAGCACATGTATCGCGGCACAGCAGCTCAGGGCAGCAGTCCTCCTTCTGAGAAGCCACGCAAAGCTGTGGCGAGCACACACCGGGTGGCATCATCCACGGCCTCTGTGGAGCTGCCTTTGCACTTTGCCAGGCTTAGAAACAGTTTACTATTCTATGGTGGAAGATGGGTGTTCGTGAGACCATGGCACCATCGTGCTCACAGATTCCCCCTCCCCGCTGAAGAAGGGGTCACAGGGCTCTTCCAGGTAAACCAGTTTGCTTTACATCATGTCACACACACCCACTCACCAGCCCCACTCCCAACCACTAGTCGAATAAAACAGGAAATTGGCACCTCACCCAAAGGCCTACGAGCTGACCCAGTGACCCTTGAGACAACTTGGCACTTTTTTGTGCTTTTACTCTGCCCAGTAAAGGCACTCCGTATGGATAGTGTAGTTCAAGCCACACAGAAAGGTAGCAGGATGGTGCAAGTAGCTCCCAGCATACACTGGGACATGGGAAGGAAAGAGTCAAATGTCTTTATATTTGTTTTCTTTTCCATTTTTACTTTCTATTTTTAGATATGTTTAATAATAGTACTATATACATATATGCAGTTTATAAATAAATATATACATAATGGAGGAGTGCGCTCAAATATTTTTCCAATAGGGATGTGTAATAAGAAAGTTTGGAGACCAGAAGACACATGCTGGTGGGGGTATTTCTAAGTGGCAGTAGCAGTACTTAATCTCCACCCCAGCCCCATCAGAATCCCCTGTGGAACTTTTTAAACATGCAGATTCCTTGACCCACCTCAGGCCTAGAGGATCTGAATCTTTAGTAGGAATGGGATGCTTAAAGAGCTTCCCAGTCTGATGCCCACTGAAGTTGGGGAACTACTGTAATAGAAGAATTAGAGAAGCAGATATAACGCAGCTGAGCTATGGCAAGGGCAGAGTCAGTGCAGACAGGAACATGAGAAGCCCATTTCTGAAAGGAAGACCAGTAACTGGCTGCAAAGCCTGGTCCTGCTGGGGCCTGCCTAAGGAGGAGGAGCCACCTTCCAAGTTCTTCCAGATCTCTGGCTCAATGGGTATTGGGACAATGCCTGTACTTCCCCAACTAGCCTTCAGTTAAATCCTTATCACCTAAGGAAACCCGAGCACTTCCTGTCCTGACGATTGGGGACCAAGGGCGAGGAATCTTAGAAACCAACAGCCCCTCACATAGAAAGAGCATGTTTTCATTGGGCATGCTCAATCCTGACACAATGAAAAGAGAGCTGACATAATTTCACTTATCATGCAGTTTAAGGAGTGAGAATGAAATAGGACACAGTCCATGATCCAGATTTGTCTGTAGACATTTGAAAAAGGTCCTGTACTGACTGAACATTTAATCCAAAATCATGTGGGTGATTTTTAAAAAGCATACCAAGTAAAAAAGGAGGCTGTAGAGCAGAAGCTAATACTGTCTGTGTGATTTACGGCAACTCGCTTATTCTCTCTGTTCCTCATCTATTAAAAATTAGACTTTAAATCGTATCTAAGATCTTTTCTGTATTTCTAGAACCCAAGTTTAGACTCAACTCCTAGTTCAGGGTTCCTTTCAGTATACCATGCTGATCAAAATACATTAAAATTCTGACCCTTTAAACTAAAAAATTCAGAAGAGGCTTCTACATCCCTAAGAATAAACTGTTAAATGGATCTTTATGAAGAGCAAATTTCTGCTTTTGTCAGCCCTACCCCTTCCCCAGATAGGACTTTATACATAGGCCCTTGATCTATCCAATAGCCAACTGTGTTCCAGACCTGAATGAAAATCCAGAGCAAGGTTAATTGATTTTTTACCCTGTGCAATGAGAGACTGCATTATCACTGGAATATAAATGTCCTATCTAATAAAAGTGACATCTTATTTTGATTTATTGGTGCCTTACTTTTCTTTCAGAGTCATCCTCTATGTTTTTTTCTATTGGAAAGGGGACCGGTTGGTGGGTTACCAGGCATTCAGCATAAAATGAAACCTGCTAATTGTCACCACCCCTGGGGACAGAGACATTGCCTGACATAATACTTCCTACATTTCACTGGTGCAAGCTCTGTTGAATCAGGTTTGAGTGGCGTGACACTGTGTAATGTATTCCAGTATAGTATAGCTAACGCTAAAACAGAAAAGTAGGAACTGCCTCCAGAAATCTGCTGCAGGTACATGAAAAAATTCCAAGGAGAACAAAAGTGACAAATCCCTACAGTACGCCACGTTTTTATTTCATGAAGATGGAAGGTGCCTCAGCATGATATTCATCTTCGGGGAGACTGAATAAAATGTCCTGTGAGTCACCAGTTTAAAGAGACTTTGCTTTAAAAATATAAACTTGATCCTATGAGTTATATTACAGATTGATCTTTCTTTATAGTTGTCCTAGAACCAAAACTACATTGAAAAAAATGTTTAAGTATTTCTAACTTTATTCTGTAGCCTAAAATAACTGCTGTTAATAATGAATAAAGCCAGTATTATAAAACTCATCTTCTGTACATATGGACATAAAAGATCAGACCCAGTTTGGTTATAAGGTAGCAGAGCCTATTGGTTAGCACTGGTTCTGGAGTCAGACTGTCTGGCTTCAAATTCTAGCTTTACCATTCAATTGCTACATGACCCATACTTTAACCACTCTAAGCCTCTGTTTCCACATCTGCAAAATGAAAATACCAATGTATTTACTTGAGACCACTGTTGTGAACATTCCATTAGTAATATATTTAATGTATGTAGGGCAGTATACAGCACTTAAGTAACATTTCTTTTTTTTTTCTTTTTCTTTTGGTATCATTAACATACAATTACATGAGCAACATTGTAGTTACTAGATTCCCCCTATTATCTAGTCCCCACCACTTACCCCATTACAGTCACTGTCTATCGGCATAATATGCTATAGAATCACTACTTGTCTTCTCTGTGCTATACTGCCTTCCCCATGCCCCCCCTACATTATGTGTGCTAATTATAATACCCCTTTTCCCCCCTTATCCCTCCCTTCCCACCCATCTTCCCCTTTGGTAACTGTTAGTCCATTCTTGGGTTCTGTGGGTCTGCTGCTGTTTTGTTCCTTCCGTTTTTTCTTTGTTCTTATACTCCACAAATGAGTGAAATCATTTGATACTTGTCTTTCTTCACCTGGTTTATTTCACTAAGCTTAATACCCTCTAGCTCCATCCATGTTGTTGCAAATGGTAGGATTTGTTTTCTTCTTATGGCTGAATAATACTCCATTGTGTATATGTACCACCTCTTCTTTATCCATTCATCTACTGATGGACACTTAGGTTGCTTCCATTTCTTGGCTATTGTAAATATGCTGCGATAAACATAGGGGTGCATATGTCTTTTTCAAACTGGGCTGCTGCGTTCTTAGGGTAAGTTCCTAGGAGTGGAATTCCAGGGTCAAATGGTATTTCTATTTTGAGTTTTTTGAGGAACCTCCATACTATTTTCCACAATGGTTGAACTAGTTTACATTCCCACCGGCAGTGTAGGAGGGTTCCCCTTTCTCTGCATCCTCGCCAGCATTTGTTGTTCCTAGTCTTTTCTATGTTGGCCATCCTAACTGGTATGAGGTGATAGCTCATTGTGGTTTTAATTTGCATTTCTCTGATAATTAGCGATGTGGAGCATCTTTTCATGTGCCTGTTGGCCATCTGAATTTCTTCTTTGGAGAATTGTCTGCTCATATCCCCCGCCCATTTTTTAATAGGATTATTTGCTTTTTGGGTGTTGAGGCATATGAGTTCTTTATATATTTTGGATGTTAACCCCTTGTCAGATATGTCATTTACAAATACATTCTCCCATACTGTCGGATGCCTTTTTGTTCTGCTGATAGTGTCCTTTGCTGATAATGTCCTTTGTTGCAGAGAAGCTTTTTAGCATGATGTAGTCCCATTTGTTCATTTTTCCTTTTGTTTCCCTTGCCTGGGGAGATGCGTTCAGGAAAAAGTTGCTCATGTTTATATTCATTAAGTAACATTTCTAACAACAGTTAGTTGTTAGAACTATTAGTGATTACTATCTAATGCCAATTCCTATTAATGGCTGGGAGTTAAATACTTAAAAACTGGAACTACTTTCCTGCCTTCAAGTATTCTAAAATAACAATCATGCCAGCTATAATTTATAACATAGCATGCACAGGTAATGGATAGCTGCCTGTTCTGTCTGGTAAACATTTACTCACATGCAAATTATATACCAAATCCTTTCCAGTGTGACATGAAATGAAAAGTACTGTGGTGTACGGTGAAGAATTATACCACCTGGCTGTGGATCTAACCATCAACTCTTATTCATTTGCACCCAATTTATTTTTACACTCAGGCTTGTTTCTTCAAGCCTTCAGGCTGTTGGCCATGCTAAATTGCAAAGCAGTCCAGAAGCCAGTCCTTCACAGTGGCAAATAGAATTCAGCCCCCTTCTCAGGTTCCTGCTTTGGATATCTAGAGCTGCCATGTCCCCCTCGTGGCCAACAGGAATTATTTGCGAAGCTCTGCAGGGAATCACCAGGAACGTCTATCATACTTGTATCTACAGAACCATGGTCTCAGACACACTTTTGTCTGAGATTAGACAGTTAACACTTTTGATTAACACTTTGTGGATTTTAATTGAATGCACAAGAACCAAAAAAAAAAAAACTCTTAAGAGAACCAACTGAACAAACAGGGAAGTGATGACAATAGTTAAACTCCGATTGTTCCACTCGCCCTCCTCCCCGTCACACACAACGTAAGGATGTAAGATTTTCGATTTCTATATTGCTTCAATGTTTAATATTGTCATTCTTCTCTATATTTTTTTGCATCAGTATATTGTTTTAGGATATAAATCTCTACAAACAGACTGTAACTATGATGGAACATCTATCTCTGAGGGAATTTAAAAAACATCAATGCAAGTGTTACATAGACAAGTGAGGATGACAACAGCTCATGCTTAGAGTGGGGGGTTTGTTTCTTTTTTTACAATCTGTATAATCTATAATCAATGTTGCATTTGACTTATTTTCTTACTCCCACTTCCATTCCTTGCAATGTAAACTCTCTTTTTTCTCTCCCAAACTGCTTCCGATGTTTCCTTCACAACTGCCAAGTGGTGATTACTCAATAGTGGACTACCTTTTAATAGGACTTTAAGGACAAACTGAATCTTGAAAATCAAGCTCAATCTTACTCTCATCAGTGAATTCACATTTCATTTTCACTTATTTTGTATTCCCCCTAAAACAGTGACACATGGTAGGCACTCCAGTATACACCTGCTGACTCAAATGAATTATCTTAAAATTCTTAAAACCGGTCAGAGCGCACAGGCCACCAACATCGTTACTGAAGCCACGGCTTCTGTCCCTAACAAGCAGTTTAAGGTTCGAGATGGGCCTCAGTGAGGCCCCAACTACAGGGGGCGGGGAAGAGCCTGAGCTCGGATATTGTTTCTTTCGATAGTTTTGCATGATAATTAACGCAACCCAAAGCTGTGTTCGAACGAGACGCTGCTTTAGTAGTTCGAAACTAGAGATCCCTGGGGTAAAACGGCATGAATTTACCCAGCTGCATTTAGTTTACTGCAATAGCAACAGGTAGCCAAAAACGAACAAAGGTTCTGAGCCCGAAGTGTTCACTGAACAAAGGCACAGGATAAAATGGCGCCTCCCCACCACGAGGAGCGGGAACCGTGGAAACGACAACGGGGGGAAAGCATGCACGCGCCTGGGCTCGCCTAGTGAGACACGCGGGCCAAACTCACGTGAGTTGAGGTATCCAATGAGTACTGTAGTTAGACTCCATCCCCATTTTCGCCACACCCTGCACACATGCGCTCCAGGCGCTTAGAGAGAGGACTGCTGCGCAGGCGCAACAGGCCCCGCCCCTCACGCAACTGACGCAAGGAGTCTGCAATCGGTTCGCATTTATCCCGTGTGACCTTGAATCGTTCCTGTCTCCGAGGACCGTGTCTGTCCAAGGTGCTGCCTTTATATCCTTCTTAGCCCCAAAGCCTCTCACTGAGCCCAGACCTGCTGCAGCCAGAAAGGAAGGACACGCTTTTTCCAAGCACCATGCTTTGGAATGTATTAGCAGTATGCTCTGACTCCGGGAGTGGTAATCAAGTAGTCTCGGATCAGGCAACGCGGGCAGTGCTTCAGCGGAAGAGTGGGCCTCCAGGCTGCAGCGACCAACCCCGCCCCCCACCCCACGTGGTTGGAGGTTTCCAGAAGGGCTTCCATCACTACGCCGTGCATTTCCCGGCTGTCCGAGCGCCTGTTTGCTGCCTTGTACTCGCACTATCTAACCGCCATGATAAGCGCCAGCCGAGCCGCGGTAACCCGTCTCGTCGGTTCCGCAGCCTCCCGGGGCCCCACGACCGCTCGCCCCCAGGTAAGGAACTGCCGGGCCGTCCCCGAAGGGCTCACGGCCTTGGGCCTTAGTACGTACGTCAGGCTGCGCCCTTCGGGCTTAGAATCCTCCGGGAGAGATCGGTAGGGAAGGAAGGTTAACAGGCTTCGAGAAATGAGCTCTGCCGTTTCAACGCCTAATTCAGGGTTTTTCCTACTTGTTTGGGGCCCTGCTGAGTCACACCTCTCGCGAGCTTAAGGGTCTTATTTCGCGAAGTAGCGCATAGTAGTCCTGCTAGTCCGTTTTGTGGCTGATTGGACAGGTTTGGCTTTGGGAACGAGGGGCGCAATTCTAGTTCTTAATTTTCACCTACGAGTGGAAGGACCAGCGAGCGTCTTTCCACTCTTTACAGTGTGCTGAGACCCCGTTATGATGAAACTAAGGAAGAAAAGCAACTTAATAAATAGGCTCCGCTTCTCTTGCTTAGGAACATTTGTTTAGTTAGTCCCCCAGAATGTTTGGTGTAAGATTGTCCTCCTCTCTTACTTCAGGAACAATAAGCAGATCAGGAAAAAAGACTGGAGTAGTTGCTCATTATTGTGTGAGACCTAAAACAGGCATATTTGGAGAACTGATTGTGTGTGCGCTCAACGTGGGGTTAAAGGAAGATTTGGAAGTGGCCTGAGGTTAGGTCTTTGATCCTGGTTGGAGTCCACCCCTGAAATTTTTTCTGAACTTTGACTCCACCACAAGATTACTAATTCCAGCCTAAAGCATTTTTTGGCAAAGTCAGGGAAAATGGCTCTCTACAATGGACAGAACAGGATCCCCCCCCCCCCCATAAATATTTGGTTCAGAATTAATAGAGTCATGGCTGAGAAACCCTGTTATAATACAATTCAAGGTAATTTTATGTCTACTTCGAGTTATTTGACATATTTGGAAAATTCATACTTTGCTCTTTCAGTACTAGTATGACCACTGACGCATAGTACCCTTACCGTTTCAGTATACTGTATATGTGATGACCACTCCGTTTAACAGAATGAAAGCCTCAAACTTGTATGTGTTCTTCTGAAGAATAATCGGAACAAGCCCGTGTTTTCATATATAAATTGATGGCTGGTGCAATTTTTCTTTTTTTTTTTAGGATGGCTGGAATGGCCTTAGCCATGAGGCTTTTAGAATTGTTTCACGGCGGGACTATGCGTAAGTTAACTTTATTTCCTTTCAAAGATAGTATTAAACCCCAGAGCAGTGGTCTCTGTAAATCTATGATTATTCTCAGAAAAAAGTGTGACATATATAATTTTATAAGTTATGTAACATACTGCTATTCCCATGGTATCAAATATTTTTTTATGTATTCCTGCAAATGTTATGCAGACTGCTATTAAGATAATACCCGTGGCGTTGTTTTAAATGTCTTACAGATCAGAAGCAATCAAGGGAGCAGTTGTTGGTATTGATTTGGGTACCACCAACTCCTGTGTGGCAGTAATGGAAGGTAAACAAGCAAAGGTGAGCATGATTGGAAGCTCTGGATCATTAGTGGTAGGTAGCACCCAATCCAGAATTCCATGTTCTTTGGCTTAGATACAAGACATTTTGTAAGCTGCCCTCAAATTTTTAAGAATCTTGTGAGGTGAGCCTATGTACTTTATTGCGTGGTGCTGATAACTAAATAGATTGAACCTAACCATTAGGACCCGTTAGGATGACTTGCACAGTTGATTACTTCTGAAATCAGATGTAATTTTTGTAAGACAGTTGCACCAAGGTAGGATGTGCAGTAGCCACCTAGAAGCAAGTATAGCTCCACATAACATGTGGGCTGCATCTTAAATAAAGCTTGTTCTTAGGAGCTTCCTGCTATGGTAGAGGCTGTTCTTGCTGACGCCTCCTTTATGAAACCTTTATTCCCACTGAGTCCTTAAGATTTAGAGCGCCTGGGATTCCTGAATTACTTGGCAATTTTTATTAGTATGTCTCAAACTTGTACCCAACACAAAAGAATTTAGAAGTACATGTAATTCTCCATATGAAAGGAAAGATTACTTGTCCCAATATTGAGTATAAAGGATTTGATTTGTGTTTATCCTATTTTTTTCTGTTGTTGTTTAAAGTTGTTTCAAAGTTAAAAACTAAAGATACTTTAAATGTCTCCAGTAGTGAGGGTTTAACTATATCAGTATTCACTGAACAGAAAAGCATGCCCATTAGTACTGTTCTTGAGCATTTGCTTTGTGACTTGACACCTGTATGGTGTCTTAAATAAGTTACAAAGACACTGGTGGTGACTGGAACCTCATTTTCTGTCTTTGGGAATTTTAGGTACTAGAGAACGCTGAAGGTGCCAGAACTACCCCTTCAGTTGTGGCCTTCACAGCAGATGGTGAGCGACTTGTTGGCATGCCAGCCAAACGACAGGCTGTCACCAACCCAAACAACACATTCTATGCCACCAAGCGTCTCATTGGTCGGCGATATGATGACCCTGAAGTACAGAAGGACATGTGAGTAATAGCAAAACTGTAGGTATTTGCAAAAGCCACACAGAAAAATCTTGTCAGCAGGATTCCTGGAGCACCTTACCTTAGTAATTTTGTGTGTTGTCCCCAGCGTCAAGCCCTGTCCCTGACAAAAGAGTATCTCCTTCAGAAAAATTCACTTTGGCTTTTGCAGATTAGCTCTTTGTTGTGTATTGACATAATGCTATAAAGATTTGGCTTCTCATGTACCATGTGAATTGCTGTTAAACTTGTAAATAATGGCATGGGTTCTATCATGTGCTAATTGGATATATTTCCTAAGTTTGTCCATGTCATTAGCATGTATCGGTACTTTTATTCCTTTTTATGGCCAAATATATTCCATTTTGCGAATATATACTAAATTTTGTTAGTTAATGGGCATTTAGATTGCATTTTTTGGCCTATTAGGACTATTGCTGCCATAAACGTGCATAGGTTTTTGTGTGAACATAACGTTTTCATTTCTCTTGTGTAGATAGATACCTAGTAATGGAATTACTTGATTATATACTAACTTTGTAATCATTTTTCCAAAGCAGCTACATAATCTTTTCTTTAGTGGGAAGTAAAGAATGTTCAGGTTTCATCAGAATGTTTCTGTGTGTTAATGATTGTTTTCTAAAAGTTTTCATTAAATGAATTCCTGAGGTGGTTATTTGTTGGCCAGGATCTCTTGGGATGGATGATGGACATTCCGGTGTGTGATAACCTTGGGGTAGGTTGCACTGGCATGTTTTCTCAAATACAGTTTTTGTGTCTTTCAGTAAAAATGTTCCCTTTAAAATTGTCCGTGCCTCCAATGGTGATGCCTGGGTTGAAGCTCATGGAAAACTCTATTCTCCAAGTCAGATTGGAGCATTTGTGTTGATGAAGATGAAAGAGACTGCAGGTGAGCAGGTTCAGTTCACATCTGGGAAAGTTTGAAAAACTGGATGATACATCTGAGATTGCTTAGCTTCCATACCCCAGTGTTCCTTGGATGAGTCTGTCATGGCTCTTACATAGAAAACATGGGAATGGCAAAACTTTGTTGTTCTTCATATGTTACCTGCAGATTGAATTTATTTTCCAACTTTTCCTAGTGGTGACTTGTGGAGGTAGTCTTCTGGGGGAATAGTGTTGTGTCTTAAAGCCAAAGGACTACACATTAATCCTTGGTCTCTGTTAGGTAAAACTTAAAACTTCCCATTCGAAGAGATTAGTGGCTGTTACAGTTATAAAAGTAAGTCAATGAACTGGTGAACCTTCCTCACTAAAATGTTAAAAATGAGATCTTGGGTTCTCAGTGTCTTTGTTTTCCTACAAGATCTCTACATGTTAGGTCACATGCTGAAAAAATGGTGAGTGTTATTTATGGCTCCAAGAAGATGACACGAGTTATTAGGCAGCTTTAGTGATTCTGTTACCTATTTTTCATCTGATAGAATCTCATGAATGTCATGCTTCAATTCTTTTCCAGAAAATTATTTGGGCCATACAGCAAAAAATGCTGTGATCACAGTCCCAGCTTATTTCAATGACTCTCAGAGACAGGTGAGTTCAGTTGGTATTCTTACTTGGCAGGTTAGTGGGACTTAAGGCACAAGGGTGGAAAATGCTTTTTTTTCTTTTTCTTCAGGCCACTAAGGATGCTGGCCAGATATCTGGACTAAATGTGCTTCGGGTGATTAATGAACCCACAGCTGCTGCTCTGGCCTATGGTCTAGACAAATCAGAAGACAAGATGTAAGTTTGTGTAGTAAACTCCACCTAGGTGTGTGAGACTTAAGATCATGGAGCTGTGAGACTTATGCTCAATTATCATCTTGATTTCTTCGTGATCAAGTCTTGTACTTAGACTAAAAATATACTGCCTTGACCTTATACAAAGCTATGTGGTCTGTTTTTCACTTTACTTTTTTTTTTTTTTTTAAGTACAGGGCTATGGTCATTTTTTTCCCCTTGGTATTATGCATGTTGGCAAGTATCCATAAAAGTAGTTGAGTACTATCAATTTTGCTTCTAAGAACTGGGTTTATTTCAAGTAGATGTGTTTTTTCTATGTAGCTATTACAGCCACATGTTTACACACATGTCATTTAGGCAGTTGTCAAATTTTACAATTCTAACCCTGGGAGACAATAGCCAAGTTTATGCTCGTTTGGTTATTGAAATTTATACCCTTACGACGCATTTGTTCTTTAAGACTGCCTTTTTCTTTACAGCATTGCTGTATATGATTTAGGTGGTGGAACTTTTGATATTTCTATCCTGGAAATTCAGAAAGGAGTATTTGAGGTGAAGTCCACCAATGGAGACACTTTCTTAGGTGGTGAAGACTTTGACCAGGCCTTGTTACGACATATTGTGAAGGAGTTCAAAAGAGAGGTTGGTTACCAGTGTGGTTAATATGTAGACATTGGAATAGTGAGAATTGTTTGTTCACATGGCTGTTTGCTTTGTTCAGTTTTTTGCCCTTAATAGAGCATTGAATAGAGCACTGAAATAATTACGTTTCAGTTTCATGGGTGGACTGAACTCTTCTGGTATTTGTGCCATTGGTTGGGAATAAGCAGATTAAAAGTATATGGCTGGCACTCTGTGTAGGACATGCAGGGAAAAAGAATTTTGGTAACTCTTAAAGGGTAATAAGTAATCCATGCTTGTTTATAAAGGCTTGGCTCTATTTTGTTTTATTAACACCTTACTGTTGCAATTTAAATAGTATTCATTACCTCATTAATACTAGTACTGCATTTTTACTTTGTAGACAGGGGTTGATCTGACCAAAGACAACATGGCCCTTCAAAGGGTTCGGGAAGCTGCTGAGAAGGCTAAGTGTGAACTCTCCTCATCTGTGCAGGTGAGGTGTGGACAAATCCCAGCAGTCTTGATGGGTTTTTTCCAGCCTAAGTTTATTTGAATAGCATGTTCTGATTGGCCTAATGTCTGTATAATCTTTTTTACAGTCTTCTGGCTGATGGGAAAAGCTTTTCCATGAGCAAAGGAATAGTATTTCCCCCCCCCCTTTTTTTTTTATTTGGAAACAGACAAGCTGTAATTTGTTAACTACCCAGATCAGAGGTTACATACACTGGAACCAAGTAATGATTATATCAAGGCCTGAATGACACTGAATACACTGATATGCCTTAAAGATGATTTTAAAATCCAGACTAGCAGTATGCAAAATATTAGAATTCCTAGCCTGAGAATGCTAGGAGACCCTCAGAACTGCTGTTTTCACTTGACTCAGGACACCATTTTGTGAGTCTCTTACTGTCTCTCATTTAATTGTTTGAATCACCAATCTAGAAACTGAGATATGAAACCCAGCTAGAGGCTGGGGTATCTACATCTGTACAAGTTTCCCTCTGGGCATCAGATTTGTTCAGCATCTGTTTAAAATTCGTGTTGCTCTGGTTCTGAGAGGTGAAGCCACTAAGAACAGAATTGTAGAAGGCATGTGAGGGCCAGATGGAAGGTAGATTTGTTTCCTATTCGTCAGATGCCAGCAGGAAAGCAGAGCCTATGATTACTTTGTTTGGTCACTCACGCTGGGAAAGGAATAGGTAATTAACTCTTCAGTCAAACCTGGGTTTTTGTTTGTTTGTTTGTTTGTTTGTCACATTGTACAGTCATCCATGATGATGAAGTTGCCTTCCCCCTGCTATCATATAGAGCAGCAGACTTTTGCAATATGAGGTTGAAATGAGGGCTGAAATACATGACACTGCCAGAGGATAGCTTATAATCCCTCCCAGGAGTTTGATAGAAGTGGTTTTGGAGGGAGAGCTTAGTTGGTTTTAGTGTGGCTATATCCTATTGATAGGCATTTAGATTGTTTTCCAGCAATTTGCTTTTATAACAAGGTGTGTCGAGCAGCCTCTTACATTGTTTGTGTGTGCATGGTTGCAGATTTGTGGCATAAATTCCCAGAAGTATTACCCACATAGAGTTGGCAGTGTGGTTTGGGAAGATAGACATTAATAAATGTCAAACCAGAAGTAATGTAATGTGGAGGTTAACAGTGGCTCCGCAGGCAGACTGTTGGGTTCAAGTCATGTTTCATCCCTTACTGGCTATATGACCTTGGACAAGATTTTATCTATAAAATGAGAATGATAGTGCTATTTTCCTCTTTCAAAGTTGTATTAATACACATAACATGCTTAGGAGAATGTATCAAAATAGTAAGCTATTAGTGTAAAAGGCAGAGTTAGATTTATAACGATAATAGAGGAACCTGGAGGTATTGGACAAAGATGACTTGATCAGGAAAAGATAGAGTTAAATAAGGGGTTCTGGGGTGAGGACCTGAGAAAGGGCCAATGTGGCTGAAGTGCAGACAGGCAGGTGGAGCATGCAACATGAGGCTACAGGCTTCATAGGTTTGGGATTTGCTGCTTATCCTGAGATTGAGTATAAACCACTGAAAACTTTTAAGTTGGGTTCAGTAATACGGTCAGATTTGAGTTTATTAAAAGCACTACAGCTAAAGTGGAGTGGAGATTTGTGGTGGGTAGGGGTCCTGTGGCATAGGCCAGCCTGAGTAGAGATGTGTGAAATTGTTGAGAGGCTACTGCTGTAGCACAGCTGATGGTGAGTGCAAAGGACTTGGACTAGAACATGATAGTGAGAGAGACTTGAATTTGAGTGAGAGGAGGGATAAGACTGTAATGAATTGGTCTTAGAGGATTGAGGAAGGCCTGGTGTTTTCCAGATTGTCATTAACTTACAGCATATAGAACTATACTAATACAGTAGCCACTCGTAGGTCTTTAAAATTAAGTGGAAATTAAAAATTCTGTTCTTCAGTTGGACTAGCCATATTTCAAGTGCTTAGCTTAGGTGGCTAAATGGCTGCTGAATTGAAAAGCACAGATAATGGAGTGTTTCCAGTATCATAGGAAGTTCTGTTGGATTGCAATAGGTGTTGATAATTCTATTTTTCAATTAACATTTTGCTAAGAAAGAAGGGAATTGTCAACTTTGTTCTTTAAAGCGATACCTAATATAACTTCCTACAGAAGGTGTGTTAACTTTAGTAATAAACATTTAAATGTCCAGAGTTCTTTACCTAAAAAAGGGAGTTAAGGATTTTCTACCTCAGTCTTTATTTCCTGCTGGCTTGCTTGGATGTGAAGTTTGCAGGAAGGCCTAAGGTAATTCTGACCCTGAGAATCCACACCTGGGACACCTGTTTCATTCAGTGTGTTTAGTAGTTAGTTGTGTTGGTCTAAATATTCTTAATTCATACCTTATTAGAATTTGGGGTTTATTAAATACTGGATATTACACAGTGTGACTATAGCAATGTTAGCTGCTCTCCCTGGATATGATAGCAGTAAAGTCAGTCCTTGTAGTTCTTTACAGTATTTCTGTTGTAGCTTTCTTCCCATCTTCCTGAAACTTCCAAAGCCCTTGCTTGGTGACAGATAATTTGATTCAGAACATGCCTTTAACATTTTTTTTTCTGTGCATGGAATTTTCTTAAACTTCATGAAAGAAAACAAGTGTTCTTAATGTAATGCTAATGGCAGGTTATTTCTTCTTTGTGTCCTGTAAGGGGATTTTTTTTCCTGCTGCTCTGTTCATTACTAACAACAGATTGTAGTGTTTATCTCTGGGAAAATAATAGGTTGAATCTTAGTTACTGTCCTCCGTGGCTATTCACTTAAACTAGTGATGCCGGGGTTCTTGTTTGCGGAGTCAAAGAATTAACTTAGCAAACAGTCAAGGTAGGAGAGCCAGGGAGAGTTTTATTGAGAGATACAGTGAGAGGACAAACAGAGCTCCTGGCTCGCGCCAGGAGGGGACAAGAGAGCCTGTAGTGGTGCTTTGTCTGGGGGTTTTATAGGCAGTTGATTTTTGGGAACCGGATAAAAGGCTTAGGGGTGTGGACTTGTTAAGTGGTCCCTGAATATTAAAAATTAACACAAGAAATTTACTGCTCGGATTTCTCCCTGGGATACTGGCGTCTTGGTCTAGGAGCATATCAAAAGGCCGCCTGCCAGCCCTCAAGGTGGGCTGAGGTATTGTCTGTTTGCTAAACAGTAAGTTAAGAATCTTACTTCTTAAACTTCCTGGGTGTTAAAATGTGGTCTTGTCTTTAAGGTGGAATCCCTCCTGCCTTTTATTATGTTGTTTACAGCTGGGTCTGCATGCTAAATTAGTTACCCAGTTTGCAAAATCACCTCATCAGATCTGAAAGAGGAAAGACAGCACATAGGCCTGGGCCTTTAGCATGCTAAGGTGAATCTTCAACATGATTATAAGTGATTAGCATAATAAAAACATGTGCTAGCCTTCTTTAATCTGGGGAATATTAACTGATCTCACTGAAGAATGACTCTAGGGCTTAATGTTCAACGCAGAGTTTTGGTAGGGGGTTTCCTTGCATGTAGTTACATTGCTCTGACTGTAAATATCCTGCCTTGCTTTTTCCAGAGGCCCTTGCCTTATTCTGTCTAAGCCCATGGTCCCTGTCTCAGTAGGTCTAACTGTCCCTGTGGCTTTCAAAATCTTCCTGTCTTAAGGTCTTACTTTGAAGTACTAAAGAAACCACCATTATTGGTCTCCCCACTTCTTTGCAGACTGACATCAACTTGCCTTATCTTACGATGGATGCTTCTGGACCCAAGCATTTGAATATGAAGTTGACCCGTGCTCAGTTTGAGGGGATTGTCACTGATCTAATCAGGAGGACTATTACCCCATGCCAAAAAGCCATGCAGGATGCAGAAGTCAGCAAGAGTGACATAGGAGAAGTGATTCTTGTTGGTGGCATGACTAGGATGCCCAAGGTATGGACACATGGAATGCTTGGCATGGAAAACAGGGAGAGCCCGACGTAACTATTTTCTTGGGACAAAGGGTTTATGTTGTATAGGGACATGAATATGTGTTCTTTCTGCTCTGGTGACCTGAAAGGGGGATGTGAATTTGTGCGCTCACTAAAGAATTCCTTTCGATTTCTTTTTTAAAGTGAAGATTGTAAGAGAAAGGATTAGAAAGAGCAGAATGTCTCTTGGGTAGTAGCAAGGAGGATCGTGAACTTAACTCTTGCAGAATTTTCAGGAATGAAAATTTGAGGTCAGCGGTACCTTAAAACCTTGGTTCAGATGTGTCTTTGCAGCATAGCTTTTGGGGTTTCTAACCGCATCTCCAACAAATATTGTGCAGTGATGCATTTTATTCAACACATCATTCTGAAAAGGTGTGTGGAAAACTACTGACTGAGCACAGAACCCGTTGAAGATGGAGTTTTTACTGTATAGCTTGAATAGAACTGTCTTGGGTTTTTTGTTTTGTCTGGAATTATCCTGGATGTTGATATTTTCTTAATTTTTCCTTTGGAGTATGTGAGCTTAGGAAAATATACACAGAATAAACCTGGAGAAAAAATAGAAGCTTTAGAGTAGGAGGGTATCTTATATTGACAAATTATCCCAGAGGCTAGTCAAATAGAACTTTTTCCTAGCAGTAACAAAATAGGCAGGAGGGAAGAGCATGCCCCACTTAGCACTGGTGTTGAATCATTGAATTATCATTGCTTCATTTAAGATGGTTTTCAGTTAGTATGTAGAAGAGGACTTCCACTGTACTATTTCTAAGTCCCTTTGCCTTGCACCGTCTGTTTGTGATTTAATGTTTTGTATGGGAAAATGAGATAACAAGACTTGGGCAAATTCTTCCCAAATTTAAAAAGGCTATGAATGAGATTCTTGTGAGTAAATTAGCTGAGTGTTAACCTACTCGACAATGAAATAGTAATTTGAGTGAACGTTCTTGGATCTGAAGCAGCCTGTCCTGAGATTTGCTGGGACACACATGTGCTCACTCCCCTTTTTGAGCAGTTGCCCTGAGTAGTGAGTGACAGGCTCTTTTCTCTGCAGGTTCAGCAGACCGTGCAGGATCTCTTTGGTCGTGCCCCAAGTAAAGCTGTCAATCCTGATGAGGCTGTGGCCATTGGAGCTGCCATTCAGGGAGGTGTGTTGGCTGGTGATGTCACAGATGTGCTGCTCCTGGATGTCACTCCCCTGTCCCTGGGTATTGAGACTCTGGGAGGTGTCTTTACCAAACTTATTAACAGAAACACTACTATTCCAACCAAGAAAAGCCAGGTAAGAGCCACCTTTCCCTGCATTGTCACAGAGATACTAGCTTTTTGGGGGGTACGGGGGGGGTGCAATTACAGACGCTTCTGTGAGCTTTTCCTAGAAAACTTCCCTTTTTGTTTTGCAGTCCATACTAGTTGAATGTGGGTGGTAAATTGATCTTGTCTTTTGTGCTCTTCTTTTTCGCTCCTGGAAGAGTTTTACCTGTCATCCAGTGGTGGTGATTGTAGAGAGGCATCAATAGTCTCTCCTTCATAGGATTAAAATGACTTGCCAAAAGGAGCCTCATCATCTGGGACTAAATTCCCTGAACCCTTCTGTTACCAAAGACAGTAAAAAGAATGGCCTGGCCAAGATTTGGGGAGTATGCTTGTCTTACAGATGGATGATGGGGTTCCTGAGATACCAAGCAGGGCTTTTGGAACAATGGCTTGGTTTTAGATTAAGAATTATTTCCTGGCTCTCCCAATTTTGATGTTTTTCTGAAAAACTATGGCTATTGCCATATATGTGCAGTGGTGTGCTGCCAGCATATCATTCTGAAGAAAATGGTGATTTCCTGTGACCGAGTGCAAAAACACTTGTCCTGTCTTTGACCCATTTCTCCAGATGAGCATGTTTCAACATCTCATTTTTAGCTCCTTCTCCCAAGCCTTCTGTGCTAATGTTGCATCTTTGTACTGTGCATTTGCTTAGCTGAAACAATATCTATTGTATGCCATTTTGCTGTGCTAATCCTACTCTTGTTCCCTGCAAAGACATAAGCCTTTGTTCTGAACACAGTGTACATTAGGACTCTTCCAATGTTGGGATGTGAATGTCTTTATTTGGCTTACACTTTGGGTAAGGGGAGTAGCTTAATCAAGACTGCCAACCCGGGAAATTTCCTTCTCTCCAGGTGTTTTCTACAGCTGCTGATGGCCAGACTCAAGTGGAAATTAAAGTGTGTCAGGGTGAGAGAGAGATGGCGGGAGACAATAAACTTCTTGGACAATTTACTTTGGTGGGTATCAGGAATCCTGAATATTGTGCTCCTCTTTCATTTTACTGTACTATTCTAACCCTAATAGTATTACACTAAAATATTAAACACCCAGGCATAAAGTCTGTGTTATACACAGGCTGGACACCTATGGCTTCAGTTTTTATCTGGAAGCCTTGCGTGTTCCTTGTGCCTTAGGAACTTCATCAAGAAGTTTGCAAATGTAAGAGCCAGGGAAGTGTTCATAACAATCCTAATCAAGAGAAATTCCTGATAGTTAACTTAAAAGACATACAACTGAAAGCTTCTATACAGCAAAGGACACCATCAGCAGAACAAAAAGACATCCTATAGTATGGGAGAATATACTCATAAATGACATACCCGATAAGGGGTTGACATCCAAATTATATAAAGAGTTCGTGCACCTCAACAAACAAAAACCAAATAAGCCAAATAAAAAATGGGCAGAGGAGCTGAACAGACATTTCTCCAAAGAAGAAATTCAGATGGCCAAAGGGCACATGAAAAGATGCTCCACATCACTAATCATCAGAGAAATGCAAGTTGAAACCACATTAGGATGGCCAACATCCAAAAGACAGACAACAACAAATGTTGGCGAGGATGTGGAGAAAGGGGAACCCTCCTACACTGCTGGTGGAAATATGTAAATAAGTTCAACCATTGTGGAAAGCAGTATGGAGGTTCCTCAAAAAACTCAAAATAGAAATACCATTTGACCCAGGAATTCCACTCCTAGGAATTTACCCTAAGAATGAAGTAGCCCAGTTTGAAAAAGACAGATGCACCCCTATGTTTATCGCAGCACTATTTACAATAGCCAAGAAATGGAAGCAACCTAAGTGTCCATCAGTAGATGAATGGATAAAGAAGATGTGGTGCATATACAGAATGGAATGTTATTCAGTCATAAAAAAAACAAATCCAGACATTTGCAACAACAAACATGGATAGACCTAGAGGTATTATGCTCAGTGAAATAAGCCAGGCGGAAAAAGACAAGCATCAAATGATTTCACTCATGTGGAGTATAAGAACAAAGCAAAAACTGAAGGAACAAAACAGCAGCAGACTCACAGAACCCAAGAATGGACTAAGTTACCAAAGGGAAAGGGACTGGGGGGATGGGTGGGAAGGGAGGGATAAGGGGGGAAAGGGGGCATTATGGTTAGTATACGTTATGTAGCTGGGGGGCGGGTACGGGGAAGGCAGTATAACACAAGACAAGTGATTATATAGCATCTTTACGCTGATGAACAGTGACTGTAATGGAGTATGTGGTGGGGACTTGATAATAGGGGGAGTTTAGTAACCATAATGGTGCTCCTGTAATTGTACATTAACAATACCAAAATTTTAAAATTTTAAATAAACAAAGAAAAAGACATCATTGGCTTTGAGTCAGCATTGCGTTAGCATTGCGTCAGCATTGCGTCAGCATTGCCTCTTGGTTCTTAGATGAATGATAGGTCTACTGTCATTCATTGTGTTCCCAGGTACATTCGGCCATTATGGTTACTTGCTCTAGTCAACCTTGACTGGTATGAACCCTGTTTCAGGTAGTAGTGAATATAAACTTGTACATTTAATTGAGTGAAGGTGTCACTCTTTCCATGAACCAAATGACTTATTCCCCAGAAGACCATGTAGGTTTGGAGGTAGAACACTGGAATTCTTTGAGAGAGGAGCTTACTCGGTATTTATTTATTTTAGATTGGAATTCCCCCAGCCCCTCGTGGAGTCCCTCAGATTGAAGTTACATTTGACATTGATGCCAATGGGATTGTACATGTTTCTGCCAAAGATAAGGGTACTGGACGTGAGCAGCAGAGTAAGTGCTCTTATTTATCAGACTGTAAAAGTGAGATGAGAGAACTTCGAGTTTCTCTTTTTTGGGAACTAGACCTTCGAGGTTGTGCATGTCTTTTCTCCTCCGGCATCAGGTTGAGGATGACTCCTTACTGTTGCGTTTCTCCTCAGTTGCCAGATTTATATTAACAGGTGTGGTATTTATTCCTATGAGTGAGTAAGTACTGAGCCTGTGAATTGTTGAAATTCTGGTAAGCAGGGAGAGTAATTAGTATTTGTATATTTCTACATCCTTGGTTTCTTCTAGCTTATAGACAACAGGGTATTCCTCTTCTTATTCACATCAAAAATGGCTCCTCTGAACAGGACTATTCTTTTTCTTAATAGAGGATGAGGCATATAATTTTACCTGGGAAGTAATGAAATGCCTTCTTTTCACTACAGTTGTGATCCAATCTTCTGGTGGATTGAGCAAAGATGATATTGAAAATATGGTTAAAAATGCAGAGAAGTATGCTGAAGAAGACCGGCGAAAGAAGGTGATTACTCTGCTTTTCAGCTGGGTGGTAAAAATGAGAGTTCAGACATGGTCATTGATCTTATCTTAACCCTCATTTTTTCTCCTCTCTCTTTACTTGTATGTATGGAATGCGTTACTTTCAGTCTCCCCCTATCAAAATTCTTATGTTATCGCCAAAATCTCATATCCCAGACTACCTCAGACCACAGTGATTTCTCCCTCTTGACTGTTTTTTCTTTGTCACTATGTAGCAGTTAGTGATCTTGCTCAGTGAGGATATTGAGCCAACTAGTTAATTAGGAAGTCTTCATACTAAGTTTCTAATTTCTCTTAGGAACGAGTTGAAGCAGTTAATATGGCTGAAGGAATCATTCATGACACAGAAACCAAGATGGAAGAATTCAAGGACCAATTACCTGTTGATGAGGTGAGCCCTCTATTAAAACGGCTCAAGAAGTTGGGAGGCATTGTCACCAGTGTCAGTGAAATTGAAGTTCAGTTTCTCTGTGTGGATCTCAATAGGAATTTAGTTTTGAAAAAATGTTTCTACCACTGCTACGTGTAATGGAGTTTAAAAAAGAAAACAAAAAGGGTTTGTTTGATTTTTGTTTTGAAGTGCAATAAGCTAAAAGAAGAGATTTCCAAAATGAGGGAGCTCCTGGCTCGAAAAGATAGTGAAACTGGAGAGAACATAAGGCAAGCAGCATCTTCCCTTCAGCAAGCATCATTGAAGCTCTTTGAAATGGCATACAAAAAGGTACAAGGGCTGGAGGGTGTTTGCTTAATGAGTATTTTGATCTTGATAAAACTGCTCTTGATAACTGTCATTGATGGCTCTCTGTATATAGAATTGGGAGTATTAGAGTTGGAAATAACCCTCCTGGTGCCTTCTTGACTCTACTTTGGGAGGGAGAATGAAGTCAAAGGGAAGGAATAAGGAAACCAATAGTATACAAGTGGGGAAGGGGAGTGGAATAGGCAAGGTAGAGCTCCTTCATGTTTTAGTTCATCCAAGAACAAACTGTCAGCCATTAAAGTGGCTCTCAAATGTTTTCCTAACAGATGGCGTCTGAGCGAGAAGGCTCTGGAAGTTCTGGCACTGGGGAACAAAAGGAAGATCAAAAGGAGGAGAAACAGTAATAGCAATAAACTTTGGAGCTGAAAGGACAACATATTATGATGCTTGGGAGTAAAGGGATTTCCTGAGCAGAAATGAGCAAACTTCAGACTTTTACTGTGTTTTTGCAGTATTCTATACATAATTACCTTAGTATATAAAATAGTGACTATTAGCTAATGATCATTTACTGAGTAATAATCCCAACAGTACAAAGTTCATAGTGTTCTGTCCCTAGCCTGTCTTTATTTTTCAGCTGCATGTAAAAGGGGAGAAGGAGATTTATTGATCATCTGAAAGATCTGACATTGGTTTTATGCTGAAGTAGCCATATTTTCAAGGCGTGACACCGTCTCACACAACAGTGAAGGTAGTCAGCCATAGACCTGGAATGAGACCACACAGAGAAGAGATCGTTATAGTTGGCTGAGTACTGCTGTTATCAGCCTGGTGTGAACATGGGATTCTACTGAGGCCTGGCAAGTCAAACCAGCTGTGCCACGTGGGGAGGTAGGGCAGGGGAAGCCAGATCAGTGGAAAACTAAGCTAGCTGTGTTAGGTACCACTTTAAAAAGAAGGTAAGAATAAGGCTCCCTAACTTCTCCCAAAGGCATACTTTTCTAACTGCTTTCTGGCCTGTGTCTCCCACTTGTATCCTTAATTATTGTTCTTTTTGATCCATTCTGGATTTTTTTTAAAAATAAATATGAAAAGCATCTTGATCTCTTGTTTGTGAGGGGTGAGGCTCTGGGACTTAGTTTTAGAAATATAACATCAATCATGCTTCTCAGTTCCCCGATCTAGAATCACTCAAGTGAAATGAGGATTTTTTAACACTGGCTAAAAGTGTATATTCAAGATTTGAAAGGGCTAATACTATGAAATAAGCATGATCGCCAAGGAAAAGTCTGGTTATGAGCTTTATTTTCTTACAGCCCATCTTCTACTTGAAATGTTAAGACAATTTAGATTTCTATCTAGTGTGAGAACCAGGGGTACTATTTTAAGGTTGGTTTCAACTGTAAGAAGCAAAACTTCAACCAGAATTGGCTTATAAAACATGTCTAGTAAATCTTAAGATAAATTTTTTCAGTGGCTCAATAATACCAGGAACTGATACTTTTCATATTCCTACTCTCTCATCATCAGCAAGATGCCCTGTGATGTATGCTGACATCTTTAAAACATCTTTCTAGTAGTAAGAACTATTTTTCTAAAGTCTCCCAGTAAACTTCCCTCGTGTTTGATGGATTATGATCAGATGCTATGTCTAAAAAAGAAGTCTGTTAAGAACATGGGCCTAGACCACCATCAGACATAATGGGGTCTCCTTTTATAATATTTTGTGAAGATACCTATAAGGAAATTCCTATGTACTTAAATACAATGTCAAATGGAAAGGAGATTATTTACATAGTAATTCTGTTCCTAGAAAACTGTTCATTAATACCCGTGTATACATTTGTTAAAATTTCATGTGAAAACAATAAATTCTAGGTTCAAGTCTTAAGCTACGTGAACATTTGGAATCTTGTGGGATGTGTAATAATTATTTATGAAAGATTGGTTTATGGTGTACTGGAAGATACTTAGCATCTCTAGCTGGCCCTTGCCCAGTAGATGGCCTTTACTATCTCCTGGTCACTGATAATTAAGCCCCTTAAAGAAGTCCAAAGTACTCCACACAAGTACTGGCTTACATTCATCTTTGATCTTGAACCAGGGATCAGGGAGAGTAGCCAAGTGTTACTGAATAAAATGGATTCTATCAGGAAGAAGAGCTGCTTAGGTGCCCAGAGCTACTGTCTAAGTCTGCCTAATGTGTAATAAGCACGTAATAGTATTCCAGTTATATATTAGTAAAACATTAGTGCAAATAGTCTTGAAAGGCAAAACAAAATTTTTGTCAGTCTCCCTTTCATGACAAGTGCTTGATAGGTCCCAAAAGGAACTGATTTCTCTTCCTAAGTGGTTGTTCCAGTTAGTAAATGCTTATAGTTACCCAAATCAAGCCTGGAATCATCAGATTTTAGCAACGGTCAGAGTACATCCAGCATCTTCACTTCCATCCTTTCTACTTAACTTGGTGTACATTACTAATTCTAAATAGTCTTCCCCAGTTAAAATTACACCCTTGTTACTTTGGTGTTTCCCCCACAGCAGTCTCATCACTCGCCTGCTCAAAGCTCTTCCCTAGGCCTACAGGCTTCACGTGATCCAGCCCCTCACCACCTCTTCCTCTACTCTCCAACTACAATTTTACCTGGGTGTCTTTGCCCTTGCTAGAACAGTCTTCCCCCGGATTTCCACTTGATTCACCCTCAATTTTTTGGTGAGATTTGGAATGTCATAAAGTAGCAGCCCTGTAAGTCCCTATCATTTCCTATCTTCCTTACCCTTCTCTGTTTTTCGTCATTACCACCACCTAATTTGTTTTTGCCCCACCACAATGGTCTGAGTGTGTCCTCCCAGAATCCATGTATTGAAATCCTAATCCCTGAAGTGGTATTAGGAAATAGGGCCTTTATGAGTGGAGTAGTGCCCTCATAAAAGGCTCCAGAGATCCTTTGTCCCCTTCCACCTTGAGGATACAGTGACACTTAAAAAACTTAGAAGACCCTCACCTAACTTTGCTGTCACCCTGATCTCCATCTTCCAGCTTCCAGAACTGCAAGAAATAAGAGCTTATGTTACCCAGCCTGTATTGCTTTTGTTATAGCAGCTGAAAAGGACTAAGACACCTCCATGTAAGCTCCCATGCGGCAACAAACTTCTTTGCCACTGTTATTTCCCAAAACCTACAACAATGCCTGAAAAGCAAATCTTTTGTTGATGAATCCCTCCCACTGTCCATAACTGGGTAGTTTGGTTTTTCCATTTTAGAGATTAAGGTCCCTTATTTTTTAAGTTTATGTGTAAATTACATTCTCAACAGAACTAGGAGAAACTTGCACCAAACCCAGAAACTAGAACTTAATTGGTAAAAGACAAACATTTTTTAGAAAAAGACTTCAAGGAGAAATTGGTAGAAATGTTTAGGGAACTAAAAATGTGGCATGAGGTTTTCGTGGGCCAGCAAAAGTGAGGATAGGAATGAGCAGAATAAATTTGCAACCCTCTTACACTCCTAGGTACACAGTCCAATTCTGTTGTTGACTTATTCTATGTGATCTTGAAAAAATTTATGTTGGCTATTTACACCCAGATGGAATTAACTTTTTCCTCCCATTTTTAATTAGCGATTTGCTAATTTGCACTGTAACCTTGCTCTTATGCTTTATACTTACACATATTTGTTTTCAACATAATGACACTTGAATCTAAATATTTCAGCATAGCATGCATCTTGTATAAGAACAAATTTCTCCCAACTATTACAATTAGGAAGTTTAACACAGATATACTATTACCTAATATAGGGTCCTTATTAAAATTTCTAATTGGATCAATAATATTTATATTTCATCTAGGGTCAAATCAAAGATCACACATGGAAGCTGCTACATTCCCTTTCATCTGAGACTAGTTCGTTTGCCTTCTTTGTTTTTCTTTTGACATTTTCTAAGGGTTCACGAGGCTTCTGTTTTACAGAGTGGTCCTTTGAATTCACCTGATACCCTCATGTTCAGAGTCATGTACACATTGGTAGGAATAACATAGGTGGTGAGTAGCAATGCATCAGTTACCAAGGAGAATAAGGTCAGTTTTATGCTTTGCTCCACATTTCATTATAAAGATACCTTTAATAAGTAGTATGTGGGGATGGCTTAATTTTAAGTGTAACATTTACCCTAGAGATTCTATAGCAAAATGCAGTAAAAATAAAAGCAAGTTCTTACAGATGGTGGTGCATGAGAAGATTGAGTGTGAAGAGACAACCCAAATTTGGGAAATAAACTGCTTCAAGCAAAAACCCATCACTATTTCAGGTAATACTGTGACTCCGTTACCCAGTCCTAAGGCTGCTTTGTAAGGGTTATGTTTTCTCCTTTCCTGTCCTCTAATACCAGAACAATAAATGAGTGAAAGCTCACAATAGAGGAGCTATAAGATGGCATACATTACTCAGTCTGAAGAGCATGGAGGAGGTAATTTAGCAATTAGAGAAAGAACCACTGCAACAGCCATTTCAGTAGGTTAAAAACAGCTGAGTATCAGCAATTGAACAGCTAAACCTAATACAATGCACCATCATCAAACCCACTTATGGTGCAGCAGGTTAGGAAACAAATATGTCTTCACACTAAAGAGACCACTGCAGCTGAACTAGCTTTTAATAACTACAACCTTCAACCCTGAGTGAGATAAGGCAACAGGAAAATAAGATGTTTCACCAAAATCACAGGCTCTTTAACAGGTTCTTGTAGTCTGACTCCAGAGGGTCAAGATTTGGGGCGATGGTATGGAGGATGAGTCCACATGAATGACTTAAAGGGGTCCATAAACCCACCCACTATAAAATGCAGGACTGTGAATATTAATTTTCTGGGGAAATGGTGCATTGCCCTTACTGATTTCTTGAAGGGATCTGTGACCAAAAAGGTGTTAAGAACCACATATTTTGTAACAATCTACTGGTCTAACTAATAGTTTAAAGTCATAACTTCCTGTTCCCTGTCCTTGCCATTTGCCATCTCCTCAATCTTGCCTTTACATCCTAGGCATCCTTGGTCTGATCTCTTCCATGAAGCCTTCCCTGCTCAGCCCACAGTGGCTGCTTCAAATTCTGACACAACTATTTTTCAGCTTCTTAATGTTCAATTCAACAACTTCTTGTAGCTTTTATTATATTTGACTCCACCTTCCCTTGGATTATTTTAGAGCAAATTCCAGAAATCATAATTTTATGTAAATTTACATTTCAGCATGTACCTCTTCTAAAAGGATTATTCTACAAAATAGCATGACAACATCTAAAAAAGTTAACTCCTTAACAGCAAACGCATGTTCAAATTTTCCCAATCATTCCATAACTTTTCAACTACTTAGGAGTGAGGATACATAAAGGCCACACGCTGCATTGGTTGGTATGTCCCATAAGTCTCTTTCAAACTAAGTTTCCCTGCCTCTCCCGCTTTGAAATTTGTTGAATAAACTGGCCCCGGTCTCCTACATTCTACGTTTTACTGATTGCATTCCTGTGATGTACTTAACATGGTCTTCCATCCCAACTTGCAATTCAAGTTCAGTTTTTTGACAAGAACAGTGTGTACTTCCGTAAGATGGTACATAATTCTGGTTGGTTCTTCTGTGATGTTAGCAGCCACTGATAATCATTACCTAGGTCTCTAATTTCATTAAAGGTATACTATTCTACCTTTTCTTCATTTTTTAGTTGAAATAACCTATAGGATGAGAAACTTCCCCTTAACAATTACTTACTGTGGAGTACAGTTCATATGGGAAATGCTTCTTTACGTGCTGGTTTTTAGAATGAGTCAGTCCTGAGTATTAACCAAAGGTGAGACCAGTGAAATTTCTTGGGTGTCACTGTAAACTCAACAGATTTTAACTTATTTTATGTGTTTCAATTCACTGCAGTTGTTCTTATTGATGCTCAAGTTATTCTAACTTTGGCCTCTGGGAACCTCTTTCAATTGGCTCTTAAGTTCTTTTGACAAGACCCCAGTAGTCAAGGACAGTCTCGTCAGTAAATGGTGTTGCAAAAACTGGACAGCCACATGCAAAAGAATGTTAACTGGGTCATTGTCTTACACTATACACAAAAATTGACTCCAAATGGATCAAAGAATTGGTCTTCTCTTGGATTTGACACCACAAGTAAAAGCAAAAACAAGTGGAATTACATCAAACTAAAAAGCACAGCAAAAGAAACAACAACAAAATGAAAAGGCAACCTACTGAATTGGAGGAAATATTTGCAAATCATATCTGATAATGGGTTAATATCCAAAATCTTTATATAAAGAACTTGTACAACTCAAAAGCAAAAACAAACAATTCTATCAAAAAAATGGGCATTAGATCTGAATAGACATTTTTCAAGAAGATAAACAGATGGCCAACAGGTACATAAAAAAGTGCTGAACATACTAACCATCAGGGAAATGCAAATCAAAACCTCACAAGTTAGAATGACTATTATCAAAAAGACAAGTTAATAACAAGCATTGGCAAGGATTAGAGAAAAGGGAACCCTCACGCGCACTGCTGGTAGGAATGTAAATTGGTGTAGCCACTATGAAACAATATGGAGACTCTTCAAAAATTAAAAATAGAAATACTACATGATCCAACAATTACATTTCTGGTTGTTTATCCAAAGAAAACAAAAACACTTATTTGAAAAGACATATGCATTCCTATGTTCATTGCAGCATTATTTACCATAACCAAGATATGGAAACAACCTTAGTGGTCATTAATGGATAAATAATACACACATCTATACACACACCACAATGGAATACTATTTAGCCATAAATAAGAATGAAATCTTGCCGTTTGTGACAACATGGATGGACTCTCAGGGTATTAAACTAAGTGAAGAGTCAGATAAAGACAACATATTATTTTTATGTGGAATCTTAAATAAATAAATTCAATAACAAAACCAAACTCATAGATACAGGGAACAGATTACTGGTTGCCAGAGGCAGGGGTGAGGGAATGGAGGGATGGGGGTGGGAGAAATGGGTGAAGGGGATCAAAGGAACAAACTTCCAGTTATAAATGTCTTGGCAATGTATGACATGGTAACTGTATTAATACTTATTGCATATTTGAAAGTGGCTAAGAGAGAATCTTAAAGTTCCATTACAAGAAAAAGTTCCATGACCATGTGTTGTGATGGATGTTAACTGGACTATTATAGTGATCATTTCACAATATATACAAATATCAGATAATCATGTTGTACACCTGAAACTAATGCTATATGTCAATTATACCTCAATTAAAAAAAGATCCCAGTAGTCTTTGTTAAATTCCTTTCTTACTGATATAAGTGTTCCAGACTTATCTTGTTTATTTCTGCCTCAGTCCTGAAAACAGCTACTTCTCCTTTTATACTCTTAACTGTTTAACATTCCTACATCTCTACATCTTTTTTCCCCCAAAAGGCACTGCACATTTAAGGACTGCACTACCTCTAAACTTTTTCTGCACTCATCCCAGTCCTAGACAGGAAACTGGTACACAGTATTTATAGAACTGAACTAAAAGATTAGCATATATAGAGAAATATGGTCAATAATATTGTAATATCTACAGTATTACTACAGTACTGTGATATGTTGACAGATGGCAACTGCACTTATTGTGGTGAGCACTTAGTATTATATATAACTGTCAAATCACTATATTGTACACATGAAACCAATATTATATATCAACTATATTTAAATTAAAATTTTTAAAGAGGTAAAAAAAGATTAAGATTCTGGCTAGCTATTCTATAAGTATCTCTGTTGCACCAAAAAAGGCACCACTAGAAACAAGCATTTACTTCCTCCCACGTGGTCCAAGGGCATGTCTCAATCTTGCCCTGCTAATTATTCTTTCATGTTATGGGAAGACCTACTCCAGCTAGTGAGTACTCCCTAGAATAAGGATTCTTTAAAAAAAAAATTTTTTCTATAACTGAAAGAATGAGAAAAAGTTCTCTTATTTTCTTAAAGTTAGACATCATTATGGGGTAAAGCATTTGATGGTCAATATATGCTTAATTTAACAAGACTACAAATTCCTGTAAAGATGTTAGATCATCTAGAAAGGAAACTGCTGTCATTTCTTAGTTGTAGCCCCCCTCCCACTGAAGTGTTACATTTCACCACTAGATGTCCACAGGGGAGTAAATGATAACCTTACACTTGCCCATTTCAAGTCACTTTCACACACATATGTACTCCAGTTAAGCATCTATGCCTTATATCAATTTACACAAATCTTAAATCCTTTGAGTTTTATATTTTACCACTTATGGCTTAGGTCTTCTTCACTGAGTTTTACTTAACTGTAAGATTTCTTTATTTAAAGGATGGAATCTACAGAACTGCATTCCTCAAATTCATTATGGTTAAGTAGAATCAGGAACTTGAGGGAAGACTAGACATTCCTTTATTGATCTCCATCTACTTCATGAAGTTTTAAGCACTTTAGACAAAGTCTAGTCCAGATGTTTTTTAAACTATTGTTTATTTTTCCAAGCACAACATTTTTCTTTTTTTTAATAAACAAAACCTTGTGTGAATTCTTTGATGAATCAGAAGAAGGGAAAACACATGTAACTATTAAAGTCATTCATTCTACTACTATAGTTAGGGTATATAAATACCCAGTATTCCAAACTCCCAACTCTGAACAATTCTAAATTTCTAACAATAATTAACACACCAACTACTGAAGCAGGGGAAAAGATCCCAGAGAACTATTTTACTAACTCCCCACTTTCCACCAGGAAAAAAAAATCCCCAGGAAGTGTACTTTGGATCTGCTCTACCAACTTTATTTTACTCTCTCAACTTTACTTTCAGCTGGAGAATGATAGTGTCACAGATCCTCAAGAAATGAGTACAGGAAATAGTGAGAAATGCTAGAACGAATCAGGAGAAACTAAAAAGAGAACTAATATTCATTGATGACACATGCTTGCTGTGAATGCTACTCAGCACAACTTATTCAATCCAAAAATAGTCCCTCAAAATAGTTAGTATTCCCATTTTACAGAAAACAAGATTCTGAGATTTAAGAAGTGACTTGTCCAAGATAAGGAGCAGAGTCAGGGTTTAATGCTAAGGCTTCCTAGCTCCAGAAGTCTTTCCTTTAACTACCCCACTGACTTCCATTAGAGTCGAAGGGTATATATAGCCTTCACGAAACCTTCCCACAACCATCCCGTGCCTGCCTTCTTCACCTTGGCTACTTGAACTGGTCTCAACATTAGCAACCAGTGACCTCATTCTGTACCTAATATCACTGTGTTCTCAAGCTGCTTTGGTCTTTTAAGCATCAAAACAATATTCTTTCTTTCCTCCCCAACTCCACCCATAAACTAGGAATGTCATCTGTACCGCAATATTGAACTTTATTATCTTAATATTATTACCCTGATGTTAAGAGTTAGGGAAGAAGTTCTGAGGTCAAGTAGAAATCCTTCATTTTCAGAGGACGACCTATACCTAAAGAAGTTATATGTTCTATTTTCACCGTATGGCATTTTGAAAAAATATGTATCACCCTTATATCACAGGAGGTTCTCTGGGACACTGAATGGTCATGGTTCCATTTAAAAAGCTTTCCCTTTGCTGAATGAATAGTTCTATTCCTCCCCAATCTCCTCTGCTTGAGATCCATGTCAGCCTTTGCCTCTAACATACTGATTTCCAATGCTAAATGCAGAGATGGTGAATTTGTAGCAACTAGGCAAGTAAGCTTTTAGGGCTACATTTAAACTGCATGACTCTAGAATATTCTAAGAAACAAGTTGCACATCTTGGTATTCACCAAATCTCAAGGATTCTAACGTTGACAAACAGCAGTTCTACCTGGAATGTCACTATGCTTACTTCAGCATAAAACACACACAAAAGCAAGCCTAAGAGCTGGTCTAGAAGCCGTATAGAGCCATCAAACATGAATGCGAATCAACACTATAAACAAAAACAGGAAATATAGGTCAAGGCAATCTAGTGTAGAAAGTAAAAATTAGGGCAAGGGGAATGAAGCAGAGAAAAGCTTGGGACATGGTATACATCTAGTCAGTAAACAGTGTTTACTTTAAAAGACCCCTAAGCATAGTGAATGGCACAAAGAGTACAGTAATGTAATGAGTGAACATACAGTGAACATTACAAAATGAAACCTAAAGAAGACATTCCTTACTGGGAATTCATTTTGCTGGGGAACAGAACTTTCCTTAGGAAGTCTGGGTCTTAACCCCATGGAAATACAAGTAACTGGACTGCTGCATAATAAAATACGCTGGACATTGAACATGAGGTTTAAAACTGTGTATCTCTGAGCAAGTCCCTTTCATTGTCCTTTGCCTCAGTTTCCCAATCTATGAAATGGAATTAATTCCCCCATCTCCAAGGTGTGGACAAAACTGAGATAAGATGCAAAAAGATTCAAAGCCCACACAAATGCAATTGCCTGAGTGACATCACCACTTCCATGTCTCATAAGCAATCTCAGATTTAACAGACGCAAGATGAAATTTTCAGTCCACCTGTTCATCTTTCTCATCTCAGTAAATGTAACCTTTTCAGTACTCTGGAAGCCATTCTTGCTCTTTCTTCACATCCAACGCATCATCCAGTCCTCTCCTTTCTAACCTCCAAGCTACAATTATCTCTCACATGAATTACTGCAGCATTCCAAAGGATCTCTAGGCTTCCACTTTTGCTCTCTCTCCAATCCAAGCAGAACTGTCTCTTTACCTTAAAAGTAACTACCTTCGTGTCACCTTCCCACCTCTAAATTCTTCAAGCTGCCCATTGTTCTTAAGAGGCCAAACTCCTAAACCTGGCTTTCACGGCCCCTCATGATCTACCCACACCCCCCTTCTCAAGTCACTCACCTCATTTCTAACTTTTGCTCCAGCACACTGGTTTTTTGCTGTTCCTCAAACGTGTTGTGCTCCTTCGTGACAAACTCCTACTCATCCTTTGAGTCTCATTCCAGAGTTGGGCCCTTTTTCATTACACTTTACAGCATTCTGAAGTAACCTGTTCAATTATTTTATTGCACAAAGGTATAAAATCACAAACCGTTAAAAACCCAATTGAACTGAAAGCTCCGTGAAGGTAGGCACTGTTATGTTTGGTTCACCTCAGTATCTTCAGGAAAACCAGGTCTAGCAAACAATTTGACCCCAAGTATCTTAGTAGGTCCAACTATAGTGAAAAGAGATATAAGGTAGCCAACTAAAAATCCGAACTCAAAAAAATTAAGCTTATATGGCTGCCCATTTTACTTCAAAACTCTCCCCATATCCATTCTTAACAGCTCAAATCATTCAGGGGATCGAATAACGCAGGCCTCCAACCTTAGGCAGCCCCCTGCTTCTCTCCTTCCCCTCCCGCAGAGTTCCATGTCCAAAGTGAACCCGTCATAGCACTGGAGAGAGGAGGAACGTGCCACTTTTGCCCCTGCAGGTGGAGGAGTTCCGGACTAGCCCGGGGGAAGTTTCCTAATCCGGACACCCTGGCATCGATAGTCAGTCCGCGCGGCCGTGACGTGCGCAGGCCACAGCACTTCGTCAGCTGTGAAGCCTCGAGTCACTTCCTGGAGGCTTCTCAGGGACAATTCAAACGCAGGTTCCGGCCTAAGTGCCTAGCCGCGCGTCGCAGACCCTCAGGTGTCCATTTCAATCACAGAGAAGGGACGGAAAAGACAACAACCCCTGCCCCTCGCCCTTTAAGAAATACCACCATTCAAGCCTAGCGGGGCTCTGCGTAGATTCTCGCGAGATACACCGGCTTCAGCCCACTTCCTCCTCTTGGCTTTCTGGGCCGGAAGGAAGGCTGTATTTCCCCGCCCCCCGGCCTTACCTCACAAGGCAGCGCGGCCACAACTGAGGCCAATCGGCGGGCTCATTGTAGGCCGTGGCTCAGAGAGCCAATGGAAAGTCGCGGGGCGCGCAGAGCTTCTCCTCTTCCGCACCGGCCCCCTCCCTTCCGCCCGCCGACTTCCACTCAGCCCCTGGCGGAGGAAGTGATGTCACAGGCCCCATGTGAGCGGATTGCAACACATGCAGCTGCCTGGAGAGAGGGAGCCGGTGTCCTACGTCAGAGCCGCCGCCGCGGAGCCGCCGCCGGGGAGGAGCAGCTGCTGCCGCCCAGGACTGGGCCCTTAGGTAAGCCAGGGTGAGGAAAAGGCCAGCGACCACTGCGGTGAGCCGAGCGGGGCGGAAAGAGGAGGGCCTCTCGGGGGTGGCAAGGAAGGGGGCCGCTCTGCCCCAGCGGCGGCGCTAACTCTGTGGTCTTGGTGTCTCCGGGCCCCGCCGGGCCGCTCTAGGGAGGAGGAGGCGAGAAGATGGCGGACGACCCCAGTGCTGCCGACAGGAATGTGGAAATCTGGAAGATCAAGAAGCTCATTAAGAGCTTGGAGGCGGCCCGCGGGTGAGCGCCGCGTCCGGCCCCCCCGTGCCCTCTTGGTTCCCGGACCCCTCAGGATGGCCGCCCCCGCGCCGCATGGCCGGATGATGAGAACCAGGCACTAGCCAACTCCCGCCTTCTGGACTCTGGGTAGTAGTCCCTGACCCAGAAGCGAGGGTCTACGCGGTTGGCCGAAAGGGGTCTTTACCCCTTTTGGGGATAAGGGGCCCCACTCCGGAGGCTCGGACCACTGGACCTTCTCGTGGAAAGCCACTGCTACTTTTGAATCCCTCCCGGGCCTTTGAATCCAACTCTTCTCTCTTGGAACTCCAGGTGCTGCCAACCCGACTCGGTGCTGTTGGAGGGAAGGGCTCGGTCTTCCTTTCTGAAGGCCCTTGCCTGATGTTTCTTTTCCCTCCACGTTCTTCAGCCAGGCCTCCTTAAAATGGCCTCCCCCTCCCGGGCTTCTGAGACTCGGGTGGGTGAAGTTTGGACGGGGCAGGAAGGAGAGGTGGTTAGGAACAACCTGTTTCTGTCTTGCCGTGGGTTCCCTGGGTCTTATTACTCTCCCAAGGTGACTTCCAAGCCTTCTAATTATCCTGGAGCTTCCTGGTTTTAGCTGTTTCTAGACTCTCCTATAAACTGAAAATGACGACGTGTGCGGAGTGGGAGAGTAGGGGAGGTTTTAGTTGACGGATCTACATCTGTTTATCCAAGAGAAACCCCCATTTTGGGGGCTTTGATAGGAACTGTAACGACATGGTCCTTTCTTCGCCTCTATGGAACTTCTGAGGATAGAGGTGCCCGATGTACTAATGCATGTTGAAATTCGAAATTCAGTAAGGTGGACTTTGAGTCTCCTTTAGTAAATTTTGATGAGAACCTCTAGCTGTGTCCATTGTGGGAAGAGTGGGCTAGATTAAAACTGGCTTTATATGCTCTTTTTAAATTAAACTTGTTTAGGGAAGATGTGTCTGAGGTATTCGTGTTTTCTCACCTTATTGCTTTATTTTGTTCCTTTCCCAGTTGTAGGAAGTTTTTATTTGCAGGAAGTGGCCAAAAAAAAAAGTGTTGGGAACATTACATATTTGTGTGTCTGAGCATTCCTAGAATAGCAGGGTGGCTTGCCCTGGGCCATGTTGAAAGTTGTTTTCAGTGCAGGAATTGGGCATTCTGGTTTCCAGCCCGTTTGTCCTTGATTGAGTAGATTTGCAATGATGGGATTAATCGAGCTCTTAGTTGTTACTACTTTATGAAATAAAGTATACTTAGTTCCACAGAAGGCCCAGGGTTGACAGACTGGTGTTTGCCATTGTGTGTTCTTAAATTAGGGATAGTTCTGCTTGTTGTGAAGCTTCTGAAAGTTTGGCTGTATTCAGTGACTTTGGGCTTTTGCTCACTCTCTAATATGCATTCAAAGGTAGCACCTTAATTTTTTTTTGTCCTTCAGGTTCGTTTTCTCTTTGAATTCAATAAAATATTCAGACCTATTTAATGATCTACAGTAACCTGAACACAGATAGTTCTGTGCCATGTAGAATGAATAATTTTCCCCAAGTGAGAATACTGTACCGGAGTGGTAATACGGGTCATGACCCCTTATGATGCACTACCAAGAATTCGCCAGGTTCTTTTGTTTCACCAGGATCTTTTGTTGTGTTACGTGAATCCTTCAGTTGAGTATGGCTTTTTTTTTTTATTGCTGTTGTGGTGGTGTTGTTTAAAGTTGGATGTGACCTATAGATTTGTTCTTATATCACTTTAATTCAAAGGCAGATTTATACATTAGAATTTGCATACATTATAGTCTCTGAGGGAATCTAAAATGAATTCACAGGTGTAATTTGCCTATTGGAGTGAAATAACATTTAAAATAACTTCTTAATAAGTGATAGAATTCCATTCTACAGCTTTTTGAAAGAAGCTCATTCTTAAATTTGTTCCTAACCATGTTACTTAGCCACTTGGAATTTTTAAGCACCTCTTTAAAGCTTTTAAAGTCTTTACCCCGTTGGTTAGCAAAGTTCAGTAAAGTTTAAAGCATGCTAAAAATGAATTTCTTACATACAACTTTTCTTCCAAAGAATGGAGTTAGTTTGGACATTTTAGAATCAAGCTGTCTAAAATAGCTGAGAAAGTAGTCTTAGCCTCTAAGCAAACAATGTGGTTGATAATCATATCCTACTTGGCTTTTATTTGGGATTTGGTTGCGTCTTGATCCCATGAAAATTTTAAATATTAGCCATCTCTGGGTATCAGTAAGAGAGTCACACGTTTATTCTCTTTGGCTCAGAAGTTTCCCAGTACATACCAGTTCCTTTTTGGAAGTAGCAAGCATGTATTTTCACAGCTGAGTTGAGTTAAAGTTAGATTCATTGGATTATCACAGTGAGAAATGTTGTTTCTTCTTTACCTGATACTAAGGTATTATTTTAAGGAGAAATGTAATGGACTTTAAAAGACAAAATAGATGGCAGAATGAATCTATGTATGCTGTTTGCGGGGCAACCTTTGGGTTTCAGGAGAAAACACATTGCGTTCAAGCATTGTCATTAACACTAGATAGTGAAACTTTCTAGTGGATTAATAGAATTGTTTTGGAGATTTGTTTTTCCCCCTTCCCAGCAGTGTAGAATTCTGGGAATGAGAATCAGATTCGTTTGTTTTTAAAGTAGCTGTTAAAGTATGCTGGGATAAGAGTCATTTAGAAATTGAGATAATCAGTATGTGATTAATCTTGATAATATGACCCAAATGTAATGTATCTTTAAAAGGGAACCGCCTACAAAATGGACTCATTATTTAAGTACATCTAAACAGTGAAATTTCAAAGCACAATTACTTACTGAGCATTTAGTATATTACAGACATAGTGTTAAGCAATACATTATTTCATTTAATCCTCACAGTAAGTATTGCCACAGTTGGATAGGCAAAGCAGCTGAGACTGAGAGGCTAAATAACTTGGTGTCTGACACATCACAGAGATAGAATGTAGCAGAGCCCAAGATATGAACTGATCTGCTGTAGTGCACAGTGAATATACATTTATGTTTTCAAAAAAATAGAAGACTGGATTTATTCAAAATGTAACCTAAGCAGTATAACAGACTCTATTTTATATTAGATCCGTAGAAGAGCATTTATAGGAGCTAAAATGACTAAAATTGGGAACTTACTAGGAATCTTTTTGTAGCCAACATTATACTTACTTTTCTGAGTTGAAAGGAGTGTTACATATATAACCTGAATTTCAGTTGGGTGGAAATTAAGCTTCATATAAGCCTGGTCGAATATTTGTTTCTGTGTGTGCTGGTAAAATAACCAGGCAATAATTCTTTTGCTGTATGTAAGTCCCACTTAAAGTTTGTGTTAGTTCTTCCCAGTTTATGGTTGCTCCTGGTATATTCTCCACAGTTGGCTTAATGAGGATGAATGTATACATAAGCCAAAACTGGATCTAGGGCCATGTGAGTGGAACTGTGATTGCTGGTATTCTGAGTAAGGAACTAAAGTAGATGAACATATGTTAGAAGAAAGGTAGGTAGGAAATTTTGGCTGTTTTTTCCTAATGTTTTCTGAACCAGCAAGAGGTAGCCCCAGAAATAGTATTGGAAACTGTAGATTCAGGTAATAAAATCATAAACAGAGCCTGTTTTAGCCAAGGGCAATGGCAAATGTAACAGGAACAGACAAGGTTAGTTTAGGCTAAGTTGCGTCTTTGGGTGTTTATTTTTTCATTTTTAAGCAGGGAGCTTTGCATATTTCAGATATAATGAGGGCTCGGTCACTTAACCCATGTTCTAATATCATCATGGTTTGTAAACTTGGTTTGGTTCTTCTACTGTGGTCTTTAGGCATTTTTTAAGCTTATTGTTTAATTAAAAATAACTTGTAGGTACTTTTGATGGGCATAGAAATTACCTGGCTGTACATGATTGTTTTTGCTACCCCCCAAATATAGTTCTTGGGAGGGAGGGATTACTTTTCTCCTCTACTCTCACTAGTTCTGATACCAGATGTGTGTGAGGTTTACCTCACACTGTTCTCAGTGAACCCCAGTTGGGCATTCTACAATTTAATTCAATTTTTATGCTACCTGGAGTTAGTACCATATCCTACAAGGTAACGTGCTCAGTCTCACAAGACTGCCCCAATTTGAAATGTCAGTGGCAAATCTGGGCCTCCCCTACTTCTGACCAACAGGCTATATAAATTGGGGTTCATTAATTTGTTAGAATGGCCCACAGAGCTCAGAACATTTGACTTCTGTTTAGTGGTTTATTACAAAGGATGTTGTAAAGGATACAGATAAAAGGTACATAGGGCAAGGTCTGGAATGGTCTGAGGTGCAGGGGCTTCTGTTTACCAACCCAAGAGTTCAGTAAATCTTTTTCAAAAGTTTTTATAGAGCTTAATATGCAGCCCACCTTTCCCCTTCCCAGAGGTCCATGGATGGAGCAGAAAGTTCCAACTCTCAGTCACTTAATCTTTCTGGTGACCAACCCCATCCTGAGGTTATCCAAGGGCTCCAGCCTGTTACTTCTTTAGCATAAACTGGGAAGTCATCCAAAGGGTCTCCTTGTGAATAACAAAAACACTCCCATCACTCAGGAAATTCTAAGGGTATTAGGAGCTCTGTCAAAGCCAGAGACAAAGACCAAACGTATTTTACCACAACATTGTTTTTTTTGTTTGGTTGGTTTTTTTTAATTTTGGTATCATTAATCTACAATTACATGAGCAACATGGTTACTAGACTCCCCCCATCATCAAGTCCCCACCACCTACCCCATTACAGTCACTGTCCATCAGCGTAGTAAGATGTTATAGAATCACTACTTGTCTTCTCTGTGTAGTACAGCCCTCCCCGTGCTACCCCCAACATTGTCTGCTACTTGTAATGACCCTTTTTCCCCCTTGCCCCTCTCTTCCCACCCATCGTCCCCAGTCCCTTTCCCTTTGGTAACTGTTAGTCCATTCTTGGGTTCTGTGAGTCTGCTGCTGTTTTGTTCCTTCAGTTTTTTTCTTTGCATAACATTGTTTTTTAGCCTCCAGAAAATTATTCATTATACTGAATTAGAAGTAATTTTGTGAGATAGTTGAATAGGTTTTTAAAAATCTTAAAGACAAATGATATTGACAGATTGTTAATAGGATTTGAATAAATTAAAGTATGTCAAATGCCTTCTCCAGGTAAAAATTGTTGACTAATAAAACATTCACCTAAATGATACATGGCATGTCCTTAAAGCCATGAATTTCAGGTACTTTTTTTTTTGCTTTAGCTCTCCATGTCCTTAAAGGGCTGGTTCTAACTGAAGTAATGCTTTGTAGTCTTTCATGTGGGTCTCCTATGGTTAAATGGGTAAGGACCCCTGAGAGAAAAGTCAAGATTTGGAATATTTATAACTTCCTGAGAAGAGATAAGTGTAGACCAAGCAACTACAGAGATCTTGGTGGTGTCTCACTAAGGAGTCAGGATACAAATGTCACCAGCAGGTCTGAGCCCTGAGAAGAGAAGGAAAGGAGAGAGCAAAGAGATAGCAAAGGAAAGGGGAAGATAAGAGTTTGCTTAATTGGATGTGGTGGTGACCCTTAGTCCACTCCAGTGTCATAGGCTATCTGCCTCAGCTCAGAACCAATTGTATTCTGGTATGGTATTCTATGCACTGTGAACCTAGTGAACAATTACTGTCTTTGAATTTCAACTCTTGACAGACTTCTCATTGTAATAGCAGATACACTTACCCTTCCAGGAAAGTAAGACTTACTCTGGACACACTCCTAGGTAAGCAAGAGTGCCTAATTAGAATAACATTTAAAGCTGAGTGCAAGAGGGGTTACAGGTGTTTCATTGTCACCCCCGACCCCACACATACACCAATTGGACCCTTTGAGAAAAGGTGCTTTTTTTCTTTGAGCTTTGAGTTAAGATTGTGCTTGATGTGGCCCTTTGTGCTGGGAAGATGTTCTATGGTGAGAGAACCTAAGATGTAGTTTTGCAGCAAAGCTAAATGATTTTAGGTCTTATTTGAAGTCAGGAAGAGAATTTTGCCACTTTTCCCTAGACCCACTGTTGCAGCTGTCCAGCTGAGAACTTACTTGGACAGCAGAAATTTCTGAGTCCAGCCTGTTCTCTGGGGATCTCAGAGTAGAACCTTCTCCTGGGGTGCATTCTGTAGGTAACTTTTAATTCTCCAGTAGCCTGCTATCTTAATGAGGTGAAGAGATTAAGGAGGTCGAGGCTCTTCCCAGCAGGTTGGAAATTACAAGGTTTCTCATGGCACATCCTCAGTATGAAGTTCCTCTGATAACAGCTTATACCACTGGACCCACATCGAACCCTTGCCTGCTCTCTATTTAAAGAATGGAAGCTTCCCTTTTTTTCTTATATTTGTCACAGATAATATTTTAAACAGATACCTTTTTTCTTTTAATCTAAGTGAATGATGAAGAAAAAATGATTTTGCTTTTTTCTCATCTCCTTGCAAACATAATTGAGTTTGATTAAGAGCCATGAGTTCATTATTCTTCACTTGTAGATAAAAAGATGAAAACAGACTTGATTCTTTTACATTGATAGGCCGATCAAGCTTTCTGTGCTTAATCCAGCTCTTTGCTTTCATCTGCTTAATTTGTATATAACACGAGCTTTATAAGTGCTTATGTTTGTCCTTTTTTTAATCCTCCAAACTATTTTATATCTTTAACACCAATTTTCAGATATTTCGTATTCATCTAGTGTATGCACTGTCCTTCCTTCCCAGTTCAGAGAATTTGGCATTTTCAGATGCCTGATAAATGCCTCTTATCATTGCTGCTAATTTGGGGATATTTGGCCTGTACTTGTCTGTTTTCATTTGATCCTCTAAGGTCTCCTTTAAAAGAATGATCACAGTCAAACAAAAGATTTTTTTCTCTGCCTTATCTGTGGTCTTCTTAATTAGATTTTTTTTCTGAGTGTGAAAAAAGAAGTCTGTAAGTGCATTTTCACTATTAACCAGTCAGCTTATAAACTTCATCAGACCTGTGAGTTGGACACTAGACATTTTGGGAGAAATGTGTAATACAGTGAGAATGTGGTCTGACACAATTGTGGAGTGTCGGATAGGAACCATTTCCAGCCCCATATTAATGAGTACAGAAATAAATATATATATAACAAATATATATAACATAGTACTGTTAAAGGGCTTGTGGTGTAAGCAGATGATTAGGGTCTTAAACAGGTATCAGACGTCAAAAACCAAAAGAGATTGTATAACTATTCAGCATATTTCCTGGGCAAGGCAGGTGTTCTCAAAGAATGTTACTTTGGCCATTGGTAATATTATCTGGCCAATACAATATTTTTGATGCAGTGGTAGAGTGGAACTATAACTGATCTACAGCTTTGAAATTGTAATGGAAATTCATTCTTGATTAAGACTGGTTAGCCTAAAATTAGATCCAAAAGCTTTGTCTTGGTTGATGGTGAGCTGTCAGGGTATTGAAATAATGCAGAGCATTTGCACACTTGTGTGTTCTTGGTAAAGTTGGATGGCAGTGCTTAAGACAGTCCCAAAACTTGCAAACCTTAATGAACTTTAGTTTGCAAGTATATATACTGACTTTCAAACATTAATTCCATAATACCTGTGGATATTTTTATTTTTTACCTTTTTTCAGGACAAAAAGTTTTCTTCCCTTCTGGCTACCCCCAGTTTCTGGTGTCTTCTGGCCTTTATGACTCCACTTACGAGTGTTAGAAGTTTATGGCTGAGATGAATTTTAATCAAGTAATGAAACTAGTTTTCTGAAGATGAGTTTCATAATGTACATTTTGACTCCTCACTACATCTCTGTGAGGAAAACTGTTGCCATTTCATGGATATGAAGAAATTGAAGTACAGAGAGATTAAGTAGCTTGCCTGATATCACAGCCTAGTAAGGAGCAGTGTTAGATTCTTTTCCCACTTTTCTTATTTCAGAGCCTGTGATCCTAACCACAGTGCCTTGCTTTGATTAATATTTATTTTGCTGAATAGAAACATCTCCCATTCCTTTCTGAAAGGAGGACTCTTGTCCTAGGAGATTTGCAATTTACTAGAGGGAGCAGGTGTGCTCAGACCCAGGAGCAAAGATAAAAGAACAATCATGCTATTTGCAAATCTACCGTAGAAAGAACTTGGGTAAGAAACATGTTTATTCCTAATGAGCATCAGTGGTGAAAGAAATTACTTGCTTTTCAATCCCTCTCCAGAAGCTCATTTCTGTGTTAGGGAAGAGATTAGCAGGAATGCTATGGCTTCTGTTTTATTTGAAAAATACTTGCATAGTAGTCAAGATTAAGATTCAAGGTGGACTTTCTCATTTATAGGGTCCTGTATAGAATACTGTTCTTGAGTCCCTGCTTCTTGTTGTGATTGATGTCTCCTGGCTTTGCACTGATGTGAGAACACTAGAGAAATTTTCCACTTTCTGCTGCTTCCTGGTGGAATATTCCACTAGGTTAATTTTGTGAAGTTGTTAAAAAAAATTTTTCCTTTTTAAGACAAAGTAAATATGTGTAATTGTCAAAAAAGTAGTACTCCACCAGGTATATACATTTTTGTTTTGGATGACTGAGTAATCCTAGTGCTTTCAAGAATAAAATACATGAAACTTTGTAAACTTTCTGCTGAAAAATTTTGGGACATTTTGAGTTACTCTTCTCTTCTAGAATAGAGGGTGCTTTAATGTCTCAGCATGTTCTGATCTTGGTCCTTCTCCCATGTAGTAGATAGCATCTGATCCTAGGTCAGTTGCACAAACCAACTTCAAGTAACTTTGTCTAGCTAGCTTCTTTTCAGCAGTAACAGAACTCCCTCCTAGTTTGGTATTCTACAAGTTCTTTATAGAAGGCTTCCCCACCCAACCTCCAGCCTGCGTTATAGCTGTTATGGGGGAGGTACATCAAGTTGAGGATGAAAAAAACTGAGGGTGGCAAAAGAAGACACTCTAGAAGTGTTGGTTTTGTAATGATCAAAGACTAACAAGGTAGTTTGAGCTTTTTTAGTGAAGTTAAGGCTGGGGCAGTGCCATTTCCAGGCACATTTTAGTTCCTCTTCAAAGGCTTAAGTCTTTGTTGCTACTTTATTTGGTAGTTAAGAACAAATCTGTGGTGTTTACTTTGAAGAGATAACATAGAGAGGACCTTATTTCTAATGTTAGGAATCAACCATTCTTCATCAAATATTTCAGCATCCTGAGCACTTAATGTGGATTTCTGCCCTTGAGAATCTTATATAAACCTAATGAATGCAGTGTGTTGTTGTGCTGTTTGTTACTTGGTAAAAGAGAAAACAGGTAAGATTTTGAAGTGACTGGTAACCAGATAGAAGTGACTGTTGCTAGGTTATATCAAAATACTGAATCCATGTTATAGATGTAGAATAAAGCCACTTAAGCTTTTATATAATATAATTAAAGTCCTAGAGAAGGAATATTTTTCTGTATTTCTCCCTTAGGGAAATTACAAAACAGCTCCTAGTGTTCCATTCTGGCCATGTGGCTTTGAACTGCATCTTTGATTTGGTTCTTTTTTTTTTTCTGTTGGTTGGCAAGACTTGTAATCCAGTAAAGGTGATCACCACCTACCACAAAGTCAGTTCTTACCTCCCTCTTTGGACTTAGTCAGATTCAAATAAGACATCCACACCACCTAATAGTGCTGCTTTTCCCCTCTTCTTGCTGAGCTGTGATGTAAATTCTTTCTGATTTCTGCAGGGGGGCTGGGTAGGGTACAAGGAGTTCTAGGGTTCCGTCTAGTTACCATTTAGTGAGCACTTACATTATGCTATCCATGTTAAGCATCTGGCATGTATTATCTTAGAGAATACACATGACCCTGTGAAGTTAGGAACTGAGGCCCTAAGGGGTTTATGTGATGTGCCCTAAGTCATGTAGATAGGACAGTACCTGAACCCCCCTCTGTGGTTCTAAAACCCATGCTTGTACCACCTTCCATATTAAAACCCTATCAGAGAGAGAGCTATAGTCTCAAAAGTTTACACTTCATTTTGTGTGTTTTGTTAAAGAAGAGAAATGGAAAACCCATAGTGAATTTAAAAATAGATGAAGTAGAAATTAGACAAGAACTGATTGGTTTTAACCTGCTGATTCATATAATGTAGCTAGTTTAGCAACTCCCAGAAGTCTGCCTGAGATTTAAGTAAAGTTTTGTGAGCTTGAAAAGGGGTGGAAACCTTGGCCATCCATATCCTAGGCAGAACCCAGTCATCAAACATTGAGATGAAAATCGCTTGGGGAGCAAATAGTCTAAATGCCTATTAGAGAGTATAGTAAGCAGTCTCTCAAATGTTCCTGGTTCCAACATGAAAGTAATTCAGTTACATAGGGTTGATGAAAAGGATGGCAAGCCATTTGATGGAGAGTGGGTATTCTGTCTGGGAAAAGTCAGGCTTCTCAGAATTCATTGTGGTTGTGTTACTGCTGAGGTAAATAACAGCTTGCCTGCAACAAGTGGGCTCTGTGAGTTTCTTTATAGGTGGCGGTGAGGTCATGGAACTTGGCTGGCCAACAGGTCTTGCTTAAAGGTGTAGAAAGCAGGCCAGACAGTGATTCCCAGCCCTAGGTATGCATTAGAATTTATCTGACGCTATTTGAATCAGTCTATTTGAAATTTGACACTCCCTCTTAACCCCAGTCTCCCTATGCAAGAGCTATTGAATCAGAATAGAGGAGGTCAGGGAGATCTTTCTGTATCTGGGCATTATTGTTTTGTTTTGCTTTTTTAGAAAGCTCTCCAAGGATCGAGGTTCTCATGCAAATTGGTCAGTGAATAAGCTTGTGGGAACCACTTTTTTCCTTTACCTTTCTAAAGTGTTCTTGAGCATTGTTGCTGGTGATAATAACCTTAGTAAGATCTTTACAAGTCACAAGAGAGCCTAGATTTTCTTGTTTGCCTGTCATTTTTATGACTGCATCAGAAGGCACCTTGAATCCAAAGGTTGGAACTCTGCGAACCCTGAAGTTACATGCACGGCCACAGCCCAGGCTTTGCTGATTTCCTTGAGTTTTCTTCCTTAGAGACATTTCATCCTGGAACTTTGAGTGGCTTCATAAGTGCTTTCCCTGTCATTAGTGCTCAGGACCATGAAACCTTAGATTGGAGGCTGGTGGTACTACCCTAATCTCCTGTTCTAGGGAGATAAACTTTTCCCTCAAAAATCTGAGAGAAGGAAAAGCTATTGGCTGTTTCTTTAAATTCTCTTCCTTCCTGAGTTTTGTCTGGTTTTATTTACTGTCTGTATTTAGTCTATACAACTACTGCCTCCTCTTGTCTCCGGTTTTATTTCTTAGAAGCTAGTCGCCCTGGGTGGAAGCTTTGATGAACCCTTCTTGATAAGGGAAAGTGCCACCAAAATGATGAGAATAAGAAGGAATCTGAGAGCAGAGGCCTCTGGAAGCCTCATGAGGCACATGACTGTATGCTGTATCCTGCGCCACCCAGTTTTTACAACTGCATATGATCATTGCTGTACCTCATAATGCGCTGTCCAGAGCCTTTTGATTCTGGAAGAGGGATATAGTGGCAAAGCAGAGTGGATGAAAACTATTAAGATTAAATATAGGTATAGTTTGCATATGTAGCTAGCAGCTCCTTAACTGAGTTTTTTACCTTGGGGGTTGTATGCTCTACTTTAAAATTAAATATTCTTTATTTTATTTTGGTGTTTATTTTACACAGACTGGTCTAACAACTTTGATTGGATTGGGGGAAGGGAATGGTGTGTATGAGTGTTTGTTTTGTTTGGAAACTTTCCTGGAAAAAGTTTAATCTACTTGTATTAAACCCAATATACAAAACAAAAGAGATTATATAAAGTAGCCTTTACATTTCTAAAGTAGAAACCTTCCATTTAGTAATCCTCATTTCCTCTTTACCAGTGTGTTCTAATCCAGGTGAATTCAGAAATTTAAGATTTCCCCCAAATGGGTTAGCTTGAGACACAAAGGGAAACTAGTGAAAGCTTATTTTTAGACTTTAGTCAAAAATCAAAAAGAGGCCAAGACTAACTTTCATGTAGTGTTTCATATTTAGCAACTTGGTAGAAATACCAATTTTTTGACAAGGTACACTTTGCTCCCTTTTTAAATTAGAATCCTGTAATGAGATTATACTCTTGGGTGTCTTCACTGCTTCGTCCTCTCTAGCATGTTAATGGATGTTTGAGTGTAAGGTTGCCCAACTCTGCTGCTGTACAGTGAATGAAGTTGCTTAATGAATGCTTATCTTCTTAACCTATCTGCTGTGGAAAGTAAATAGCTGCTTATCTTAAGGTCATTGCTTTGTCCTACCCCATGATTATCTTGCTTTAAGGATTTCCTTCAGGCATTTTGGGTTCAGTCAGTTAATGTGTCCCAACATCCTCTTTAGCCTCAAACTTTCCATCCTTTGGTGTTTGGTGCCTGTTCATTTCCTGGACTCTGAGCCTTCAGCCCGGCTATCCTTGGAGCCCCTTCATTTCATTCCCTACTGATTTCCTCTTTACTGCTAGTTCCATCTTCTAGGAAACTGCCCTGTAAATCGGAGCATGTTAGCTCTTAAAAACTGAGCCCTTCTTTTGAGGAATAATTATCTTGGTCCCTAAAGATTGCAAGAGCCCCTAGGGTGGAGAAATACACTCTTGAGAATCGTTCATTTGGAAACAAGCAAAGGCCAGTAAAGTCAATATTCAAACATATCTTCTTTTTTCCCCATCTTGTATATTTTCACATTATGTATGTGCATTAATTAACTTAGCAGCCCCTGTGTAGAGATTGTAGGTAATGCGTACATTCTACATCATGTCTGAAGTTAAATTGACTTGCTCACTGTTTCCAGCCTCTCCCACAGCAAACTCATTTTCTACTCCTTGTCCTATAGAGTTTGACCTAACTCCAGAAAGAATTATCAAAAAGGTTTTTGTTTGTTATGAAATTCCTCTTTAGAAGCCTAGCAAGATAAATTGTTGGAAGAAAAGCACTTTGTTGCATTTGATTTCTTAAAAATAGGATCCAAAGAACTCATTAAGAAGAGCATTTGTCTTTTTTGTAGTAGAAGTTAAGTTTGTTTCATTTGAGAATTCTTTTTCTATCCAGTTCAGAAACTGGAATAGGGCCACAAGTAGAATTGTATTTGTGTGTGTCTGATCTTTTGATTTCTAGGCACCTTGTCCCGGTTTGAAAAGGTTCCTTTTATGTGTTTGTGTCATGAAAATTAAAAGGAAAAACATTTTAGAGAGTAATACTCCTGATAACGTAAACTCAAGCGTGTGTGTGTGCTCTGAACCACTCTGGTTTTGTCAGTACTGTATTTGAAATTTTAGCTGATTTGAATAATGGGAATACACACCGTTCAGGTAGATGAACTAACTATGGGTCAGGTGTGGTGTTTTGAAGCTTTGTTTTATATGAGGTGTATCTTGGAAGCACATTGGCCTTATCACTTTCCATATATTGGTGATGACAGCTGAAGCTGCTTATAAATTTTGCTTGGTTCTCTATCTAGTTTGGCTGGAGTAGTTGCTCATCTATCCATGGGGTGGCAGCAAAGCACACACCATGTACCGTTATTAATCAACTTGTAGTTCATCAGAGAAAGTATTCCAAAGGTTGTTAACCAGCGATCTAGGTTTTGAGTAGAAACCTTAACAGAAACAATGCTGGTTTTGGAGATAAAACTTCAGCTGTTGGTCTGCAAGCAGCTCTTTTGATGGTGGAAGGGCTAGATAGCAAACTTGTTTGCTTGTAAAGAAAACGTCTGCGGACAGATGTTAATGACACCCTGGTGAGCATTTAGTAATGTATGTAATTGTTGAATTGCTATATTGTACATCCGAAACCAGTATAATACTGTGTTTCCACTATATTCAAAAAAAATTTTTTTAAGAGAAAGTGAAAAAAGAAAACTTGTCTGATGGAGGACCTGAGGAATTTATCACTAGGAGAAAACTTTCAGAGAGCAGTATCATGTGTAATTGAGGTCCCTTTGCAGTGCTAACACTGAGGAAAAACAGAACCATGGTGCACATTTGTAAAATTAATTTTACTGTATGCCGATGGGTTTCCAGACATTTCCAGGTTTCAAACCCCTGTAGTTAACAGAGCTAATATAGGGGTTTTCTCTCCTTTTGTCTTTTTCCTCACTGTGTCTCTACCCTCCTTTCTTACTAGTCATGTGGCAGGCTCATAAGCCCACTTGACTTGACATGGTACCCATCTTGCTAATTGCTTTTTCCTGTCAGCTTTCACTGGACACTGGATATGTGAAAATGTACTTATTAAAGTTGGCGTGTTAGGCTACTGTGAAACTTTACAAGCTCAGTGATTAGGGGAAAATTTAGGATTTGTGGCAGTCTTCCCAGTTTATCTAAGACACATCCTCCTCCCCAGTTCCTCATGACACTAACACTTGAACAGCTAAATTTGTCATAGCCTTTAAGGGCATGATCTATAAGAATCTCCAGGAGTACCTTTCTCACAGACTTGTTAAGTATTAAGTAGAAACAGTTTGTAAAATGACAACACGTTTCTTAATATACTTCAGCTCATATCTGATGAGCTTTTGCCTTCAAAATAAAAATCTGCTCAATTTATACTGCAGATACTATAAGAAAGCCAGCCATTAGATCCCTGGTCAGGGCAGATTTGGGGCTTATGATTTCCTGTGTATACATGTATTATGGATTCAATTTTGTTCATATTGCCACTCTCTGTCCTTATAAAATTGATCATCTAGTTCTGTTATCATTATTTTTTGTTAATTTAGTAAACACAAATTAGAATTTCTCAGGGAAACCATTCTCTGGCTTTTCTAATAAGCTGTCAGGTTAAGAGACCATAAAAGGAATATCCTACTTTGTACTGTCTGAGTTTTTCCCATAGATTTGAGTATATAGCTTTATTGAGATAGAGTTTATGTACTACAAAATTCTACTATTTTTAAAGTGTACAGTTCACTGTGAGGTTTTTTTCCCCCAGAGTTGTGCAACATCACCACTATCTGATTTTAAAACATTTCCATCAACCCAAAAAGACCGCACCAACTGCTCCCTCCCACCCCCACCTGCCCAACCTCCATACCCATTACCAGTCACTCCCCATTCCATCTTCACAGTCACTCTTTCTCTGTCTCTAGGTTGCCTGTTCTAGACATTTCATATAAGTGTAACCATACAATACATGGTCTTTGCGACTGTTTTTCCTTGGTGTAATGTGTCACTACGCCATTCCTTTTATTGCTGAACATTATTCCCATTGTGTAAATATACCACATTTTGTTTATCCATTCATTAGCTGGACATGGTTGTTTTTGTTTTCACTTTTTGACTGGTATGAATAATGTTCCCAGTGAACACAACTTTTTATATGCACATGTGTTTTTAGTTTCTCTTGAGCATTATACCTAGGAGTGGAATGGCTGGGACATAGGGTAATTAACTCTGTTTAGCCTTTTGAGGAACTGCCACTCTCCTCTAAGTATGTACCATTTTACATTCTCAACAGCACTGAATAAGGATTTCAATTTCTCCACATCCTCTATCTTGGAAAAATGTCTGTTCAAGTCCTTGCCCATTTTTTATGTTCAGCTGTATTTGTTGTTGGGTCGTGTTCTAGATGATAATCCCTTATGAGACACATGATTTGCAAATATTCTCCCATTCTGTGAGTTCTCTCTTCACTTTCTTGATACTGTCCTTTGAGAATCACAAAAGTTTGTAATTCTGGTGAGGTCCACTTGATTTAGATAATCTGATATTTTAAATAGTAATTTTCCATACTTATTGGGTAATAATGAGAGTCTATTACATTTGCATTTCCTAAACTAAGTAGAGAGTCAGAGATGAGAAAAATACCTTTAACTGTAAAGAAGGCAACTTACAGGATCCTTTTTTTTTTCTATCATTAATATACAATTACATGAGCAATGGCAACGTTGTGGTTACTAGATTCCCCCATTTTCAAGTCCCCACCACATACCCCATTACAGTCAGTGTCCATCAGCGTAGTAAGATGCTATAGAATCACTACTTGTCTTCTCTGTGCAATACTGCCTTCCCTGTGCCCCCCACACACACATTATGTGTGCTAATCGTGACGCTCCTTTTTCCCCCTTATCCCTCCCTTCCCACCCATCCTCCCCAGTCCCTTTCCCTTTGGTAACTGTTAATCCATTCTTGGGTTCTGTGAGTCTGCTGCTGTTTTTGTTCCTTCAGTTTTTTCTTTGTTCTTATACTCCACAGATAAGTGAAATCATTTGATACTTGTCTTTTTCCACTTGGCTTATTTCACTGAGCATAATACCCTCTAGCTCCATCCATGTTGTTGCAAATGGTAGGATTTGTTTTCTTCTTATGGCTGAATAATATTCCATTGTGTATATGTAACACATCTTCTTTATCCATTCATCAACTGATGGATACTTAGGTTGCCTTCATTTCTTGGCTATTGTAAATAGTGCTGTGATGAACATAGGAATGCATATGTCTTTTTCAAACTGGGCTGCTGCATTCTTAGGGTGAATACCTAGGAGTGGAATTCCTGGGTCAAATGATATTTCAATTTTGAGTTTTTTGAGGCACCTCCGTACTGCTTTCCAAAATTGTTGTACTAATTTACATTCCCACCAGCAGTGTAGGAGGGTTCCCCTTTCTCCACATCCTCGCCAACATTTGTTGTTGTTTGTCTTTTGAATGGTGGCCATCCTAACTGGTGTGAGGTGATATCTCATTGTGGTTTTAATTTGCACTTCTCTGATGATTAGCTATGTGGAGCATCTTTTCATGTGCCTGTTGGCCATCTGAATTTCTTCTTTGGAGAAGTGTCTGTTCAGATCCTCTGCCCATTTTTTAATTGGATTATTTACTTTTTGTTTGTTGAGGTGCGTGAGCTCTTATAGGAACCTTTATGAAAAGGGAACACCTAGAATAAACTCAACAGGTCATTTTAATGTGCAACCAAGCTTGAGAACTGTTTTAAGGGAAATGTGTTTTAAAACTTTTAGCATATAGATGGACTGTCTAGTTAATTCATAGTTTTGTTTTTTTTTAACTTTTGAGTGTGGCAAAATACAATATAAAATTTACCATCTTAACCCTTTTAAATGTACGGTTCAGTAGTGTTAAGTACATGCACATTGTTATGCAATCTCCAGAACCTTTCATCTTGTAAAACTGAAACCATATACCCATTAAACAGCAAACTCCCTGTGTCCTCACCCCCACCCTGCCACAGCATCCACCATTTTTTCTGTGAATTTGACTACTCTAGATAACTCATTCAAGTGAATCACACAGTATTTCTCCTTTTGTATCTGTCTTATAATGTGTCAAAAACAAAGCTCATCCATATTGTAGCAATGTGTCAGTTTCCTTTAAGGCTGAATGATATTCCACTATGTGTATCACTTTTTATTATTATTATGTATCCACCGATGGACATTTGAGTTGTTTGCACCTTTCAGCTATTGTAAATGTTGCTGCCTGAGCTTTAGTGCACAAGTATATTTGGTTCCTGGCTTCTACCCTGGGGTATATGCGTAGAAGTAGAAATGCCACATCATATGGTAATTCGATGCTTAGTTATTTGAGGGACTGCACGCTGTTACCCGTAAGGGCTGTATCACTTAACATTACCAGCAGCAATGCATAAGGGTTACAATATCTCTATATCCTTCCCAGTAAGTGTTATTTTCTGTTTTTTTAATAGTAGCCATGTTAATGGGCATGAAGTAGTTTTGTGTTTTGATTTGTATTACCCTAATGATTAGTTTTGAGTTGATATGTTTTCATAATACAGTTTTATGTTTCCTTCAAGTAGATTTAGGAATACTGAAATGAAGTATTTCGTGATGTAGTACTAATAAGTATCTTGAATGTGTAGGTTCAAAAAATAAGTTGCTGGCATCTGTTATTGAGGTTAGAGAGTGACTGGTGGCTGCTCAGAAGGGACCTCCTCTATGGTGTCCTCTATAGTTCAGTTTGGTCCTGGTATTTATTTATTTAGAGAGCGTGTGTGAGCGAGAGAGAGGGAGAGGGAACGGGGAGAGGAATATTTCCTAACTGGGATATTTGTATGAATTCCAAGGCTCTCTTCCCATTACCAGGGTATTGAGGGTCCTAAATTAGTGGTTGTAAATTTTTGTGGTGACCCTGGAATTGAAAGAAAAGGTGGTAACAGGATATCAAGTTGGTATTTCATCTAGACTTTGGAAGGACTTGCTGAATTGTCCTATGGTGGCGTCTGCCATTGCAGAACTTCCAGATTCTGAGCCTCGGCCATGGACTCCCTGTCAAATTCCAACGTGTTGTCACTCCCTTATCAAAGCTCCTTTCTCTCTTCATCTTTGAGAATGTTCCCCAAGCCTTCCTTAAAGTAACTAGTATACCATAAGTAATAAATATTCATTCAAATAATTGAACACATACCATATTCTGAACACTCTTCGTAGTTCTGGGTACTTTGATTACCCTGTTAGTCTTTAACCTTCCTGGGCACTTTGAGAGTGATCAGTTTCTCCTGTTTTAGGGGCATCTCACTCTATCTCCATTTAATAATGATGAGAGTTTAAACTCTTTACATACATGGTACCTGAACTTCTAATGTTATTTTTCCACAGCAATGGCACAAGCATGATATCACTGATCATTCCCCCCAAAGACCAGATATCACGAGTGGCAAAAATGTTAGCAGATGAATTTGGAACCGCATCTAACATTAAGTCACGAGTAAACCGTCTTTCAGTCCTGGGAGCCATTACATCTGTACAACAAAGACTCAAACTTTATAACAAAGGTAATCTTGAGCTTGATTGTTTTTTTCCTCTGCTTTGTCTTGGTTATATTTTCCACTTGGATACTATCATGATGCTTTTGGTCACTAATATTTTCCTAAAGTTATTTTCTGAAAGTTAAGTAGCATTTACTGTGCTTAGGTCATAAATCCTCCTTAAAACATCTCAAGAGAAAGTCTTAAAATTAGGAAGAGAATTCTTCTTGAGAGATTTACAGATATTTCTGCTTTATTTAAATTATGGTTTAAAGGGGCAAGGACAATAGGTTGTAGGAACATTTTCTATTAATTGAGGAAAATTAACTGTGGATTTAAGTGGAGAAATTGTTTGTGTTCTTTGCAGTACCTCCAAATGGCCTGGTTGTTTACTGTGGTACAATTGTAACAGAAGAAGGAAAGGAAAAGAAAGTCAATATTGACTTTGAACCTTTCAAACCAATTAATACGTCATTGTATTTGTGTGACAACAAATTCCATACAGAGGTAAGAAGTTAAAGCACAAAATATTTGGTCACCCCAAAAAGAAACCCTATACCCATTAGCTGTCACTCCTAATCCTTCCCACCCCCACCCCCAAGATCTCTCAGCTCTAAGCTACCACTAATCTATTTTCTGTCTTTAGATTTGCTTACAATGGGCATTTCATATAAATGGAATCATGCAATGGGTGGCTTTTTGTGGCTGGCTTCTTTGACTTAGCATAATGTTTTCAGGGTTCATCCACATGGTGGCATGTATCAGTACTTCATCCATTTTTATTACCAAATAATATTTGTCACATTTCATTTTATCCATGGGTAATGCCATATTTTATTCATCATTTGATCAACATTTGTGTTGTTTTCACTATTTGGCTTATGAATAAGGCTGCTTTGAAACACGCATGTACATGTTTTTGTATAAACATCTGTTTTCATTTGGGGTTTCAGGAATAGAATTTCTAGGTCATATGGTAACTATGTTTAACCTTTTTAGGAACTGCCAGACTATTTTCTAAATCACTGTACTATTATAAGGCTGGCTATTTTTAAAAAATGGAAATTGACATTTATTATGACACAGTGAATGGCATCATCATTTAGCATGTTTGGGGAGCATGCCAAGCTGGGTTTGGAGAACTAATTAGAGGTGAAGAAATAATTGGCTACCTTACCTCCATCGATCCCTGTGTACCCATTATACTTGCCTATATTCCTTGTACCCTTAGTTTTCAACTCACAGATTGTAAAATCTCAGTAGCAGGACTGTAAGCTTCTTTTTCCACAAAACTTTTGAGTGACACGGCTGCCATAAGATGAACTTCAAGGGTGGAAAGGAAACCTCATTAGAGTGACCTAAATCAGTCAACAGTAGAACAATCAGGAATTCACAGCTGGCTCCTAGTTTAGTTTCTTGCCTTTCATCAACCTAGGGAAAAACCTCTACAGTGGAATTAGAACTGACATTTGTCCACACAGTTTACAATGGATGGTTTTTGCCAACTTGACAGGAAGTCCAGTTCCAGCTGGATGGATCTTGGTCAGTTGCATAGATGGTTGAGACTCTTCTCTCAGCTATCACAGCCGCCTCCTTCCAAAAGCATCATTGGAGAGGCCCTTAGCTACCCTGCCCCACTTAATGAATTTGGTTTGATGAAAGCAGATTTTGAATCTTGGTGATTTTAACAGCAACTAGTACTCATATTATCCAGCTTAAGCTTGTTAAGTTAGCCTTGTTGGTTTTTCTAAACCTTAAAAACTCTTCCAAGATATCATTTAATCTTAATAGCCATACATACTTCGGCTTTAATTGATATGTCAGTAACTAGGTGTGAATGGACATGCTGTACAATACAATTTATGTCCTGTTTAATCAGGATAATTACACATTCTTAGGAGGGATAAGTCTATTCCCTGATTAGCAGACTTGTTGAAACTTAAGCTCCTACCTAACAGATCATTACGATACGATAAGGTCAGATTTTTAGCATGTGCAGTATTCATGTCTTAGTGCTAATTATCAGACAGGGTTTGGTGAAAGACTGATTCTTAGTGATTAATCTCCTGCCTAGTCAATTCTTGAAGGAGCTGTTTTCTTCCTTAGTTAAAACAGAATGAATGGGTAATGATTTCTTAGCTCTAAAGAGACTGCCACCTAGCAGTTAGTCATCTACCAGGACTATTTAAATATTTGCTCTTTCAGGAGATAGAAATACGAAAATATAATGCTAACTCAGAAGGAGGGTTTTCCCCCATAAAAACTCAGAATCACTGATATAATACCTTTAAAATAAAATTCAGTTTTATATCCTGGTATCATTAATGATTCTCAAGACAAAGGAGTTAAATATTTAAAACCTAGATCTTTTTATAGACTGTTCCTGAGTTTTGTATTCATGTACTCCTACTCTAGAGTTGATTTACAAGATATTTGCTATAATGAATACTGCCCATTAGTGCTGGGGTTATTAATGGCAAGAGAAAGTCAACTTTTGAAGGTTACACTTAGTGTGAATGTATGTTCCATAGACTACCATCTGTCTAAATCACATAAAGGATTAGGAAGAATCTGAGCCCTCCAACTCTGTATTGGTTGTGTGTTCATGTGTCAAGGTCAGGTTTGTTAAAAGGCTTCACGTCAGTGTTGGGTTTTTGTTTTGTTTTTGCATCAGGTTCAGATTTGTCTGTATGAGCTATATTCTTAACACGGAAGTCTATAAATTATTCCATAAAATCTTTTTTTTTGTAATACTCATACTGTTCTCAGTGGGGTGAAGGGGCTCGTGTGTGTCCTTTCAGATTTGTCTTGACCCTAGCAGAGCTTTGGGATTGACTGTGTGGTGCTTGTGTTTGCTTTTCAGGCCCTCACAGCATTGCTCTCAGATGACAGCAAATTCGGCTTCATCGTGATAGATGGCAGCGGTGCGCTTTTTGGCACACTCCAAGGAAACACGAGAGAAGTCCTGCACAAATTCACTGTGGACCTCCCGAAGAAACATGGTAATACAGGAGGAGAACATGAACCCATTTGCTTTTTACCTAGCAATAAGAAAACAAATAGTATAATGGGGGAAAGTAAATCCAGGTGATAGGAGAATGATCGTGGAACGAATCATGACTCACTGGTGTTTGTGGCTTTTCTTTCAGCAAGAGAATTAGTAGTCACTCTCTGAAAACAAGTAATGATTTATGCCAAACATCGAGTTAAGGAAATAGTTATTTTTCTCTTTGTCCTTTTCTTGGGTAAAAGCCTGACTATTTAGTTACTTTTTAATTAGCAAGGCATCTTGAACTTCATAATAAGCCCCCCCTTTTTTTTTGCCACTTTTTTTGTGTCGAAGGTAGAGGAGGTCAGTCAGCCTTGCGTTTTGCCCGTTTAAGAATGGAAAAGCGACATAACTATGTTCGGAAAGTAGCTGAGACTGCTGTGCAGCTGTTTATTTCTGGGGACAAAGTGAATGTGGCTGGTCTCGTTTTAGCTGGATCAGCTGACTTCAAAACTGAACTAAGTCAATCTGATATGTTTGATCAGGTAAGTGAGAGTAGATGCAATGTGCTCCATTTTGTAAGTTTCTAGGTGTGGAAGTAAGTGCTCTGAGCACTGGAGCATACATGTCTTTTTTACTTTTACAGTGATAAAGTCTGTGTTAAAAACCTAGCCCTGAATTGGCAGAATTCCAGGTGTTTGTTAGAAAGCATTCCCCCTTGCTTTTCTGGGCTTTTTTTCTCTTTTGAAGTAAACTAATTTTATATAGGATCTTCAGGGCCTGTGGAGGCCTCTGGTTTAGTGGACTGTCATAATTGGCTTTAAGATGGGAGTTTGGTTTCAAAAAACTAGGAGCTGGTTTTTCCTTTTTCTGATTTTATTCCTGGAGGTAAGTAAAACAGTGAAACTCAACAGTATGACAGCCAATTAATCCTAAAACATCTAATCCAGAAAGATCTTTTGGTTTATGACGTGGTATCAGCCATAACACATTCCTAAGTTGGTGTTCTGAAGGAAGGTTGCATTAAACAGTAGAAAGCTCACCAAAGAAGTTGTCTTGTACTCTCCCACCTTATATGGCAGAAACCCATGGCTCCCCCTTTCCTTAAAAGAAACTTAGTTTTGTTTGTGTTTCATGAGTTAGGCTCTTATAGGTCTAATAGAATGTATGGTGCGATTGGCTGGGTAGGTCCACCCTAGTAGTGTTGCTCACTGAGACCTGCTCACGAGTAGATCGGGCTGTTTCCCCATATTCTCCCTCTTTAGACTTCAGTGATCATGTTGCTAAGCTTTGCATGCCATTAAGAGGTAGTAGGTATTGATACCAAGTACTAATAATGCTTTTTTTGTGTGTCAGAGGTTGCAGTCAAAAGTTTTGAAATTAGTTGATATATCCTATGGTGGTGAAAATGGATTCAACCAAGCTATTGAGTTATCTACTGAAGTCCTCTCCAACGTGAAATTCATTCAAGAGAAGAAATTAATAGGTATATCTGAGATGCAGCTTACTCTGTGCAATGTTTTGTATTTATATCTGTATATACATGTTTGTCAATATGAAACAAGATGCCAGAAAGGTAAATAAAAGAGGAAGATTTAGCATTTTTATTAAACTCTTCCTCAGTGAAATCATTGTTTAAACTTCCTTTAGTCATTAGGTCCAATAAATGTGTTTGTATTTCCACTGTTTCTACCCTTTGGCAATAGGAACCAAACTTCAGTTCTTATTTCCCACATGAATTATCCTTTGCAATAGAGTGATTAACAGAGAGCCCAAATTAGAGGTTTATGTGGCTATTGTTTGGCTGTTTCCAAAAAATTGTGTGTTTGTCCCAGTAGTTACCTCTTCGGTGTCCCATTTCTGGAGCCTCTAACAGTGGTGTGTTTTTTTTTCACTGACTTCTGGCACTTACTCATTTTAAGTTGATTTTTTTTCCCCTCCCCTTCTCATATTTGAGTAAGGGGGTCTGTATATACAAAGGAAACTTTAATATATGTTCTTATGACCTGTCCCTGATCACAGGACGATACTTTGATGAAATCAGCCAGGACACGGGCAAGTACTGTTTTGGAGTTGAAGATACACTAAAGGCTTTAGAAATGGGAGCTGTAGAGATTCTAATAGTCTATGAAAATCTGGATATAATGAGATACGTTCTTCATTGCCAAGGCACAGAAGGTATGAGAATTAAAAATAAGATTGCTGTTTTTTACTGACCTGTGTATTCAGGAAGCCTGGGGTGGAGATCGGGAAGATGGCTGATTACAGGAGCAGTCAGAGGCAGATTTACACTTTGGTCACCACATAAATCTGTAGCACATTCCTGCATAGACTGTTCTGCTTAAACTGATAAATGTCTGCTTATGGTTAAACTTCCTGAGGACAAGGACTGTATGTTGAATGTCTTTGGTGTTTACTTAACGATAGGAGCAGTAGACACTCAATGCATGCTAATATGCTTATGAAAAGAAGGTTGATAGAATGAGATCAGGAGCCCTTTCATCTAACCTAACTCATCTCATGGGACTTAAACCTGTTAGTATATGAGAACCAGTTTAACACATCTTTTTTCCCCAATACTACAGAGGAGAAAATTCTCTATCTAACTCCAGAACAAGAGAAGGATAAATCTCATTTCACAGACAAAGAGGTATGCAATTGTTTTTCTGGTTTGGTGATACATGCAAAGACACATAAATCCGTATCTTAGAGCACTGGCAGCGTTGTGTTAGCCTTGGAAAACCAAACCTCATACTCATTGGCAGTGAAGGTGACGGGAGGTGGTCAGCTCCTATGTACCATGTACCGTTCTGGCTTCAAGGAAGGAGGCCAAGTCATGGTTACTATGGTTCCTTATGGAAGTCGTTCAACATTCTCCTCCTTGAAATAGTAGAGAAGCTTTCATTGAAAGTGCCCAACATGTGCTTTCTTAACTCACTCCATCAGCTTTTCTGCTGAAACAGCTTCTGCAGGTTTGACCTCAGTACATCCCCACAGCTCAAAGTGCGACCTGCCTGGCACAGATACCTTTTAGTGGTGGCTTTCTCAAATTCTGAATTGAAGGACTTTGTTTTTTGACAAGCCTTCTCCAAAAATCAGTTCTGGCATGTCTTTAGCGGCTATTGACTGAGTGCTGCCTAGAGACGCTTTAGAACAGCCTGACTCCTAGAGACAGCAGAAACCTTAAGTTGAAAAACTGCTAAGTGTGTTGACATTTCATTACTGAGGCTAGAGCCTGGGGAGGAAGGTGGTTTGAAATGATCAGAATTTCTGTTACATTTATGTGCTGTTAAAATTATGTCATCAGAAACCAGATTTCACTTAGAGTTTTACACATAATACGGGACTCTGAGAATAATGACGGCCAGGGGAGCAAGTGCTGCCAGGTGTTGCTATGTCCTAATCCCATTGTTTCTGTATCTCACGGCCGCCTCTGTAGACAGGACAGGAACATGAACTGATTGAGAGTATGCCCTTGCTGGAATGGTTTGCTAACAACTATAAAAAATTTGGAGCTACGTTGGAAATTGTCACAGATAAGTCACAAGAAGGATCCCAATTTGTGAAAGGATTTGGTGGAATTGGAGGTGAGTAGCAAATCAGAAAACTAGACTTAAAGCCAGGATCTTGGGCCAGAGTTTTTCCTGGCTGTCCCAAAAGAAAGTCGCTGCAGGTGAGGTGTGCTTGTCATCCACTGAGGCAGGACAGCTACAGGTTCCTTGGTTGGGACCGTTCTTTTTCATCACCTCTTTGCTTTATACAATTCTGCAAAGGGGTTGGGCTTCCCTTACAAAAGTAAATCCTCTCTCTTTTGTGAACATGGGTGATACACTCTTTGGTTTGTTTCCCCAGGTATCTTGCGGTACCGAGTAGATTTCCAGGGAATGGAATACCAAGGAGGAGACGATGAATTTTTTGACCTTGATGACTACTAGGTAGTCGATACGGGTCCGGCAAAATGTGCCTCACCCTCCAGCATCCAACCCAAGGAGCATACCCGCGGTGGAATCCAAACAAATCCCTGCCTTATGATTGGAACATTTCCAGAACTTAATCCGCGAGCATTGGATATTGAAAAGAAAAGCGAAACAAAACCAGACCCAACCCTACACTTTGGTTTGTGTGGTGACAGCGCAGCAGCCTACAACTAAGTTCCTAAATGGCACTTTGGACTAATTTAAAAAAGAATCCCAGTTTTTACTTTTACTCGATGGTGAAATTGGTTGCTCTTGTATTTTATGAAAAAAAAAATGATTTTTTTAACCTTCATACATAGAATCAAAAATACTTTAACTGCTGTAAACCTTCAAAAGTTAATAGAAATGAGATCATACTGGTTTGTTACTTTCATTGGAGAAAAGTGAAATTGCTGCATTTCGCAGTGACCCATTTACATGGCATTCTCAGCTTAGACTGCATAAGAAGAAATACATGTGGTAAAATGTTGGAACCATTTCTCTCTTGGTCTCTGTTTAATGTTGAAAGGGTGAGCTAATAGGCAATTTCAGCCTCACTCCCTCACACTCCCCCTCCCCCTCCAGACTGTCAGTTCCAAGGATGCAAACTGCATTGCAAAGTCAAACTGGCACCTGAAGCATTTGGGCCAGTGCACTGTTTCCTTTCATCTGTTTGCAGGCGCATTTGTGCCCAGGGTTTGGGAGCCCTTTGCATTAGTTGCATTGACAAGGGTTCCTGTAGTCAGCCTGCTGGATACCAGTTTGGGATGGATATGATGGGGTTTCTGTGCTATTGCTGGGATTGGGAGAAATAAAACATGCAATTTAAGTAGAAGCAAAGAAATTTAAAGAATATTTTATTTTGCTTGGGTCTGTCCTTGGTAAAAGGGAGGTGGTCGTGTTTTCCTTGTGTTGGATGGCATGAGATTATGTGAATGTTTTGATTTTTTAAAAATGAACTGCAAGGTTTTTCACAGGAACGACGGACATGTATGACTGTGCATGTAATTATAAACCCCTGACCTCCTGGTGGGGTTGAAGCATCTGTTTCAAATATGGGACTTAAAAGGACCTCTCATATGAGAAACTATGGGAGGAGGGTGGGAAGGGCAGGGGCGGGAAGGGATAGGACACAGCTTCTGGCACCAAGGACTTAACCATGTTGGATCCAAAAGTGGGCCTGAAAATATGAAGCTTCTGCTTCACAGCTGGGCTGTAAGTGGGACTCGACCCCAGCTGACATGCAAAGTCATGGCGTGCCTGAGGTGGTGACAGTGAACAAAGTGTATAGGACATGCCCAGTGGTAGCAGTGGAAGAAAGTATACCAGATGGACTTTGAAGGACCAAAGGTTTTAAAAGTCGATTGGTATCACCCCCACACTGATAGGGTAGTGGGGTGCATTTGGTTTTCAAATTGGGTACTTTTAACACTTTAGTGCCTGACTGCTGTTCTTCACTGACTTGATTCAGTCACTTGTAGCTTTATTGGTCTGAACCAGCTCCTTGTTCCCAGGTTGCAGACCTGCCTATCGTTCCAATAATCCTGTTTCACTTGAATGAAGGGAGTATGTCTTAAATGTAAAGTTTCTGGTTCTCACACTGTACTCTGAGGTCCAAATGACTGTCTGTCGATGTATATAACCTGATGTCTCAACCCCCCAGTGAGAAGTCAGTTCTTTGGTATTCACCGATATGGGAGGCTTCACCGGAACAGGCTTTTTTGCTTTGGGCTCTGCTGTTTGTTTGCAGAACACCCAAACGCGAACAAACATGCTCTCTTCACAGCAGTACCTTAGGGTTTTGCCATTGTAAATGGGTCTAATGTGATATGACAAGACCAGAGAAATTGGATGTAAATTTACATTTTTGAATATGCTTGTTGTTTCACATGATACATTTAGGGTATGCAGCTCCTTTTGTAGTTTTTATTTTTACTATTTAAGTTTGGAAATGATGCCAAATTTTTGTATTTCTTTAATCAATGTGTTCTCTTTGGTGATATATATTGCATTATATATTGATGTGTGTATCAATATATACTGATATGTATTACACTTACACATACAAACACATAAATAAGAGGGGGGTGAAAACCGTAGCCTTTGCATTCTCTATAGCATCTACAGAGAGATCCTAAGCAGCGAAATCTTGGTGTTGTGATGTACAGAAATGGAGAAGAGTATTAAACCATATTTAAGAATACACTTTGTGTGCTTGAGATTCTTTAGGACTGTTCCCTAGAAAGGTCTGAGCTGTGGAAGCTGAGTGAGTGCTCCCCGAGGCATGTGTCAGTTTAGTTGTGGCTAATAATTTTCAGCCTTAGATTTTAGTTGTCTTCACCACATACGCCTATTGAAGGATATAGGCAAAGGATGGATGTCTTTGAGGTTATGATCCCAAAGTGAAAGCCAGAGAAGGAGGTTCACGTTGCTGGGGACAAGGGAATTTGTATCTGCCGTGATTGCATGTGGATACCAAAGGAAAACCTGCCTTTTTTTCTTGAGGTGTTTCAAGTACGTCATCCCACATAACTCAACGCTCCATGGAAGTAGATGGCGCAGCCCAGTTTTACAGGTGAGACAACTCTAAGGGGTTAAGTAGTGGCTCTTGAGTGGCAAAGCTAAATTCTATCCCAGACCTGGTTCCAAAGTGGATTATCTTTCTGTATTTTGTTGCATTTGGATGGTTCAGAATGAAGAGCAAAAAGTAAGCTTCCCACTCCCTTTGACCTTGGCATAGCTGGCGCTGAGTGGGAGAATAAACCTCATAGAATAGCAAATCAGAAGCTGGCCCAGTGCAGCAGAGTGGGCCTTCCAGGCCAGGTCAGGAGGAGAAGAGGATTTGTTCTGTCGGCTTTCTCCAGAGATGAGGGTGCACAGAGCTATTTGTTAGATGAGGAAGACTGGTTGAAGAACCAAGGTGGTGTGTGATTTGCTTACCCGGATTTAAGGAGAAAATGCTTTTAACAAAATGGGCCAGTAATGACACCCTGTCACTGCTTTGTGCATGCTTTTGCCAATTTGATCTAGGTGGTAGCCTTGGTGAAACCCAATCACCATCTGGGAAGGGGCAGGCATGCCTGGGCATGGCAGAGCTGGATAACTTTCTCTGCTAATGCATCTGTCGGTTCTGTTTGAAGTCAAAAGTCGGAAACTAACACGGCTGCGCTGGGCGTGTGAGGTGCTGTCCTTCCCTGTTTGGGCCTGCAGTCTTTGCCATCTTTTGTTCTTTGGCTCCGGTTCTCATGCCGCCGCACTCCCAGACAGCACGGTAGATTCGGGGCTGAGTGCCAATGTGGAATTTAAGCCTCATGCCAGCTTCTCCCTTGCTGCCAACTTGGGTGAGCCCTGCTAGGAGTCCCACCCTGATGGGACTGTGCCTCCAGGGACATAGGAACTGACGAGCCGGGGAGTGTGGAAGTATTGGGTGCCAAAGTTGCTGAGGATGTGGCTGAACAACAAGAACCAGAGGTACACGTAAGAACAAGTTACTTCCGTAGTTCCCGGGTAACTCCAATCCCTGTCTGGGAACTGTGTTTCAAGTATGGTCTGAAATTGCATGACAGGCTTATCCCAGGTCTCATTTAAGAGCCCAGTACAAAGAACTCTGGGCAGACAGCTCTCGTTCTGGCTCTACTGTTAGCTGGGCTTGTGATTTCGGGTAAGTCCCTTCTTATCCCTCAGTTTCCCTTTCAGTGTTAAGAAAGGCTGAGAATCTAGTCTTCCCAGCCATAAAACTACCAGGAGATCATGGTGAGCAGGAGATCGGACATCTGACTGGGATAGAAATTCTGGTTCTGCCGGTGACACTTGGCAAATTATTTAATATCTCTGAGCAGCACTTTCCTTACCTGTAGCAATGCCTACTCCGTAAGGATTGTAGTGAGGATTAAGTGCAATAAATTATGTGTAATGCATAACACAGTGCCTGGCATTTAGGGGCTCAGATAGGAGCTGCTTTTCTGTCCCAACCACTTAACCAACCGTGGTCCTCTGGAAGTGGCCAGGGTGAGTGCACTGGTAACCACAAGGTGGTGCTAGAGGTAAGGATACTAGCTGTGGAAGAAATTAGCTTCTGGTGGGGAGATTTTGGACAAACACTAGGGTGCCTGGAACGGCTTCCTTACCCTTTAAATTTGGAGAAATGGAGAAGGCTGACTACCAAAGGAAGTAAGGATGAGTGAACAGAGAGGAGACCCAGGAGGCTCAGTCTGGGCTTTGATCTATCCATGTGTAAGATACCTACAATCAATAGCATTTGCTGGACAGTTTCCCTATGCCAGCCACGGTGCATCATTTCATTTAATCCTTAGAAAAGCAATAAGGTAGATACTGTTTTACGTCTGCCTGTCCAAGTTCATAAGCTATTAAGTGGCAAACTCTGGGACTCAAGACAAGTTTGGTTGCAAAGCCAATGCAAACACAGGTCATTCCTCACTCAAAGGGAGAGAGCAGTTGCTGCCCCCGCTGAGAAGATGGGTGGACTCACCTCACCAAGCCTTGTGCTTTCAGAGACAACCAACAGCGCCACATGCATCTGTCTGGAAGGAACCCATCTAGCAGTTCCATCCCATCCTTCCCCCAAAAATACACATTCTGACTGGTCAGCCCGGCTTAGCCACAGCCACATTTGAAGATGGATACAAGGAGCTCCTGTGGACTCTAGAGGACCCTGTAACTCATCCAGCATCTTCAAAGAAGAATGTATACACATAATGGAATTTCTCAGAGACCGCATCAGCCCATGCTAAGAAATGTGTTGTCAGTAGGACGATTAACGAAATTGGATTGTGGACTACAGATGATTGTATCAATGTTAAATCTCCTGCATTTGGTAATTGTACTGTGGTTATGTAAGAGAATAGCCTTTTTCTTAGGAAATGTACATGGACGTATCAAGGGGTTTAGAATAAGCTATTAAGGAAATTTTAGAAATACAGAAGAAAAACAAAAGCCTCATTTAACTGTCTTTTTAACAGTTTAGGGCCATCCTGAACACCCACTACACAAGTGTGATGGTAAGTGTTAGGTTCGTACTGGTTCACGATGTACTTAAAACACAACTTTGGCTTGACTCTTCACTCGAGTTTGGTTGTTGCTCAGAATTTGGGTTTGACTCAGAGGTCAGCATTTAGAAGAGTTCTGCTGCCGGCTTTGCAGCTCAGGAGAAATCCCTGCTCTGAGTCAAGCAGGGGCCTGGAGGCTGAGCCTAGTAGTTGGGCCCAGACCGGAAGGCGGAGAGCAGAGGCAGGGCCAGGAGAGGAGCCGCTGCCACACCTCTCAGAGAGGACGTCAGCTTTGGGGTCCGTCTGGTGCGGGGTGGATGAGGTAGTATGAAGACAGCTTCTTGGTGGGGCCTGGATTCCTAGCTCACTGAGCATCCCTGCAGATACGGGAAGAAGGCAAAGCTGTACCTGAGAGCCTAGAGCCCATTCTCAGGAAGAGGGTGTTATTAGACCGCAGTCCTTTGTCTGTAGCCACACCCGTATATAGCTTTTCTGTTGCCCCATACATCCACTTCTTAAGGAATCATCATACTAGAAGGGGACCCTGCTATTCCAATCACCTCATGAAGGAGATAAGAAATGGCAGCCCTAAGGGGGGCACAGTGCCCTGTGGGGCACATTAAAAGAGCCGACATGGGGGCCTGATGTTACAGCTCCGAACTCAGTGCCCTTCACACATGGACGCTTCCTTATTCTTCATCTAAGCCCTATTCTCCCCCTCGTTAGGGATGAGAAAAGGAGAAGATATGGGAAAGTGAGTGGCCTGAAGCCAAAGACGGCTGGGAGGGGAAAGGTGGGCAACATTCAGGTGGGGTCACGAAAGCTGTTTTGAAGTCACTCTCCTGTGAGTCAGGATTTGGCTTGAATGTGGGTAGATTAACTTGCGTCTCCGGCCCCCACGGTTCCACGTGAGCCGCGTCCGCATTTCCGTCGGGCTTCGGGCCCTTGCCCTGCGGGGCGGTACCCTGACGGGCTCAGCGTCGTCTTGGCTATCCGTCCCCACCCGAAGGAAACCCAGAGGGCGAACCCATTTTCAGAGGAGCCTGGAGACCAGGAAAGGAGAGTGGAGATTTCAAGGAGGGGCTCTCGGGGTCAGGTAAAGGCAAAGATGCAGAGCCCTTCCGCTGCGTGGGGAAAGAGCGCGGGGCGCGGGAGGCTGGGCTCGAGGATCCGGAGAAATGCGGGGCTGATGCCGGCCCCGGCCCCGTGGTGCGGCTGTCCCAACCCAGTACATCCCCAGCGGGGCGGGAGGGACCAACCCCCTCGTAAACCCCACGGCAGGAGCTGCACAAGGGGACTGAAGGGCAGGATGTCACCTGGGGAAGAGGAGTGGAATCTCCCTCCTCCCGATAAAGTCGCGTCCCGTGCCCAGGGCTGGAGGCCCTCCTGCCAAACTCGGATCCTGAACAGAGGTAGCTCCGAAGGCACGCTGCCCCTCCCCGGAGCGCTGAGCAAAGTTCCCTCCGAAATCCAGTCTTCCCCAGCCTTCTGTGTTTCCACCGACGCCAGCCATGACCACCTCTGTTCCTGAAGTTGGATTAACCTTGGGTTAACCCCCGTCTCAATTCTTTAGTTCAGAGAGCATTTAGGGACACTTCCTACACTGGTCCCTGAGTGAGAAGCTGGATACAGTGATGAACAACGCAGGCACCCTCCCTGCTCTTCAGGCTTTAGTAGCCGAGACAGCAAGGAACGACTACACAGTGAGGTGTGTTAAGAGAAGGGGTGGGCAGGTGGATCCCACTTCGTTTGGGGGTGCCGGACCTGCCTCTTGAGCAGAGGTCAGCCTGGAGAGACCAGAGGTGAATTTAGAGAAGGAGATGGTTTGGTCTTGTCTTGATCCAAAGGTCAGGAAGCCACTTGGATTTCAGGACACTTATTTTTTTCACCCTATCATTGTAATTTATTAACAGTTTTCTTGAGGTGTAAATTACAAACTATAAATTTACCCCCTTAGTTAGATGATTTTTTGAAATAAAGTCGTACAACTGCACAAACGTCACCAAATCCAGTGTCTGTCACCCAAAAAGACCTTTGTGGCCCTCTGCAGGTCAATCCCCACTCCCACTCCCAGCCCTAGGCAAACCCTGAATCTGCTGTCTCTAGCTGTGCCTTTTCTAGGAACTTCATATCCCTGGAATAGTGCAATAGGTAGTCTTTTATGTCATCAACTTCTTTACTTAGCTTCTTAGATTTAGATGAATTTTTGAGATACATCCATATTGTTGAATGTTTGTTCCTTTTTATCGTTGAGTAGTGCAAACAATAAGAAATAAACACTTGGTCTTAGAAGTCCCCAGTTCCTAGCACACAGCAACTAAAACCCTGGGAATTTCTGGAATGATAAGAATATCTTTTGTATGCTAATGAGATGACGTTGCTGGGGGCCCCTAGATAGCTTCAGGATGGTGGCTAGTTGCTAGGAAGACAGAGAATTGGAACTTTCAGCCCCACCCTGAGGGAGGGCTACCTACCTGTGATTTAATCAATAATACCCACTTAATGGCAATTCCATAAAACCCCCTGAATTATGGGGTTCGGAGAACTTCTGGGCTCGTGAATACAGGAAGTACTGGGGAGGAGCCCTTGAAATTCCATATGAATTTGAGGATTGATTTTTCCTTTTCTGCAAAAAAAGGCCATTGTCATTTTGATAGGGATTGCATGGAATCTGTAGATTGGGGGAGTATTGTCTTCCTAACAATATTAAGTCTTCTAATGCATAAGCAGGGAATATTGTGTGAGAGAAAGAGAGGCGCTCTTAAGGAGTAGGGTGTTTTACTATGGAAAAGGTGAGGGAAGTCCAGACAAGATTTTCAGTGGCCCTCAGTGGCCCTGGAGCCATGGGATAAATGGAGGATAAAGTCTTACATTTTCTCAACTGTGTTTTCTAGTCTTCTGTGTACAAGTCCTTTACTTCCTTGGTTAAATTTATTACTAAGTATTTTATTATTTGGAATGCTATTGTAGGTGGAATTATTTTAATTTCCTTTTTGGATTCTTCATTGCTGGTGCCATTCTAGTCTTGATTTGCATTTTCCTGATGACTAATGAGACTGAGCATCTTTTCATGTGTTTTAACCATTCAAGTATGTTTTTTGTTAAGATGTAACCTTTAAGTCTTAATCTCCAGCTGCATTTCCATTAGTGGAGAGAGGGGGAGTACCTTTGTCTCTCAGATTCCTTTCTTCTTCTTTCCTTCCCTTTCTCTTTACTTTTCCTAAGGCACTTAACAAGGGGAGGGGTAGCACAGTGCAGGGAGTTCGACCACACAGACACTGGGGCCCGATGTCTGCTTCATACTCTGCCACCCGCTAGTTGTGTGACCTTGGGCATGTTATTTCTCTTTGATTTTTTCCAAGTTCAAAACAGGGTGTTTTGTTGAATAAACTGTTATTTCATTTGTTACATAAAATAAGCCAAGGTGCTAGACCCTAAAATATCCTCTGGAGCAAAAGAGACAAATAGTTGCCAGTCTCAGTAGGCTTCCCTGCTAATGGCCCATTCCAGTGAATGTGGAATCCCTATTGGAATTAACACCTGAGGGAGGGAGGGGTGGCCACACAGGAGAGTCTAGCACACAGGAAATTGACCAGAAGCCCAGAGAAAGCTTTTCTGATGCCCCTGGTGCTTGAATTGATTGCAGATGTGAGCTAGGCAAAGAGGTGAAGAGCATCCCGGGGAGTGAGAACAACGCGTGGGGGGTTGTGGGGGAAGAGTACAGCAGAGTACAGGTGGGTTGACAGCAGTGTGAATGAAGCTCAGAGAGCAAACGGAGTGTTTCAGCAAAAGGATTACAGATTCAGGTTTATTTTTCAAAGAGGTCTTTCTAGGCATAGTGCAGTTTAAGAAGAGAATGTAGGGCTGAGTCTTGAAGTACTGGACCACTTACTGTCCAACTACATGTCTATCAGAATGTGTAAGCAATAACAGAGAGGCTCTCAAGAAGAGGTGATGACACAGAAGTCAAAGGCTGCCGAAAATTACCCAAGGAAAATGAGGACTGAAAAAAAACCTGGATTCAGAGACAAGACGTCCCTGGTAACATGTGAGGAGCCCCCAGCCCTGCTGCCCAGCTCTGAGCCTGCCTGCCAACTTCCAGCCCCCGCAGCGGCCACCTCAGGACTCCTCTGGCGGATCCGAGCAGTTCCTTGTCTTAAGCTTCTTAGGAGCATCCCCGGCAGCTCTCCTGGCTGCACTCGCAGCATCGTGAGTCCAGGCCACCTCGGCCATCTGGCTGCTTGGGAGCCAGAGGTACCTGCTGGCAACCAGCATGAAGGCAGGCAGCCTCATGCCACGGCTAGGCGCTGCTCTGGTCGGACACCAGTTCCTTTTAGAGCTCCACGACTTATCAGATCTTGGTGAAAGATAAACGGCTAATGCTGTTTTCCAATCTGTTCAAGTTTGATTAAATGTACCAGTGAGGCATGTATCAAATCCCCCACCAACAGTATCAGCTATCATAGGTTCATCCACATTCATTCAGTGCTTGTTTATTGTGCCAGGCAATGGGGATATACTCACTGAGGCAGACGCCATCCATGTCTACAAGAACTGTGCCTGATCTGGTGGGGAACCCAGTCAAACAAAGAATAGATGTTTTGATGGGAAAGGTACAGGGCCCCGGGTATAGAATTGGGCAGATGGGGAAACAAAAGTCATACCCAACCCAGTCTTGGTAGGGAGGGGTTAGCTGTCCTTTTTGGCAAGATCACTCGTTGCACTGTGAAGATAGGTTGGTGCCCCTGGCAAGAGAAGGCTTGTCCTGTCCTTAAAGAGAATATAATTTGGTTGAGAAGGCAAGCACAGAGAAACAGTTAAGAAAAATGCATAGAAATACTAGGTGACTGTCACATTGGCTTTTTTTGCAAAAAGTTCTAGCTTGTCAGTTCCCAGTTTCCAAATATCCCCACTGTAGAGAGGCCCAAAAGCCACCCCAGGACTGCTGGAGTATCTTGTCCCTCTCAAGGCAGGGAGCAGCCCTGGACCCCTACTGCTTCATAGGGCCTTCGGAGGCTGAAAGACTTCTCACCCGGAAGAGAGCACAAGGCCTGACCAGCCGAGGCCTGGGGATCCTGCAAACCCAGTAGCTGGAGAGAAGCTGCTGGAGCTCCCCGGCTCCTCTCAGGCCTCCCCGCTCGGCTCAGCTCAGCTATAAATAGCTTGCTGGTTTCCAGCTGGGGATCTCCCAGCCCTGCAAGCAGGAAGCACCGCCTTCTCACCCTGTGCTGCCCTCAGCCTGAAGCAGAAGAGGGTGATGGCTGACGGGGGAAGGAGGAAAGGGAGGGCGGGAACCAGCACCACAGGGAAGCTGGCCTCTGGACTACATTACCCACAGTCCTAGATCCTAGCTGGGAAGAAGAGACTGCTGGGGACTTGCAGCCTAAGGTGGGAAAATGGGGCCAGCGTCATCCTTGGTGTGCAGCCCCGAATTCAGTCTGGGACCTTAGAGATCCTCTCTCCATGTACCCAATGCACAGGCATTCAGCCAACATAGGTATTTTGGGGCCTTGCTCAGTGTTTGTGTGTGTCTGTGTCTCCACATGTGCACACCACCAAAAACTGTAAGTTGATGAGTGATTTTATTCTGGATCAAGCCCAGAGGCTACTTGGAACTAGAAGGCCCTTACCTGGCATATTCCAGACTTGGTTTCAAGCTCTGAGCTTTTCTTTCCATGCCTCACCTGAGGCAGAATAATTAAGACTGGTCCAACAGAAAGACTGCACCCTGATGGCAGTCGCGCCTCTGGAAGAGCTGAGGAGTGGGTTTCCAGAGCTGCTGCTGGTTTGGCTCTGCTGAAGTCTGGTCTCTTTCTCTGACCTTTGTTCATCTCTTGGCACCGATCAGGGTAACCATGTGGCTGGGCCAGGTTTAAGTCCCTGGAGGCGCTGTAGAGAGGGCCTGTGGGGGCTTGCTGATTCCTGCAGTGGATAAACCAGAGTTGTCAGGCTGAGCAAGGGAGGCCATTGTTGCTGGTGGGGCACCTGATGTGTGCGGCTTCAGGCCTCAGCCCCCAGCCCCACTGCGGGTGTGCACCTGCCCCAGCTCTGGCTGTCCCCATGCCATCCCTCCAACTTTTCCTACAGTCAAACTGCATGTGTGGTTCTGGGGTTCATAAAGCTCCGGACCACAAGAGGCAGCACAGGTGTAGACGTCAGGGGCCTAAAATCAAGGACCCTTGTCCAAGGTGAAAAGGCTCTGTAGCTGGGCTGAAAACGGAGTCCTTTCTTCTTTCCCCTTGCTCAGATTTAGCAGCTCTCACAGAGCTAGGCACAGGAATGCAAAGATGAGTAACGAGACCGCAGTCTCAATAAATGAACGATGTGTTAAGTGCGCAGCAGGCCTGCGGGTGGGGGTGGGAAGGATTTCCAGCTGGCCAGATGTCTGATCACGTAAAGGATGAGTAGCAGCTCTACCAGAACGGTGTGGACGGGTATCCCGGGAGAGGACACAGTTTGAGCAAAGGCAGGAAGGTACAAGGAACAGCAGGGAGCGGGAGATACCCAACGTGCAGTGCCCAGGAGGAGAAGCAGTAAGGCCGGGGCAGTAGAGCCCGGGCTGCGCGTTCCCAGAGCCGCCGGCCGCCCCCTACTTGGCAGCGGGTCCCCCGGCCTCCGGCTCCCGCCCACAGCAGCCCGCGGGCCGTCTGCCAGTCGCGCGGGAAGGAAGCGCCTTGTATGGGCCTCGGGCAGGGAGGAAGCGCCATGTAGGGTCCCGGGAGGAAGCGCCGTACATGGCGCGGGGCGGGCCGCGGGAGGGGAGCCCGCCAGGGATGGAGCCGGCTTCCGCCGCCGCCTCCGCCCCGCGCCCCGGCCTCCCGGCTCCTCCCCGGCCGCGGCCAGACCCCCGGCCGACCGCCCCCCACCCGGCACCTGCCCTTCCGCACCCTCCGCCCTCCGAGGGCTGGAGCCTGGGGGCCTTGGGGGGCGGCCGCGCGGCGGGGCTTCCAGCCCGGCCCGGACGCCCGGTCCGCCCAGTCGGAGTCCCAGCTCCCAGCTCCCTTCGCACTCGCTCTGTGACCTTGGGTAAAACGCTCTAGTCTCTGACCCTCGGATCTCTCCGCGAGGGTTGTGGGAACAGAAGGAGATCGAACCCGAAAAGCGCCTCCCGGGGCGCGCGTGGCCTGCGGGGGCAGCTCCCTGCCTAGCGATTGTCAGGCGCGAGGGGAGGTTTTCCCAGGCTCCTGCCTTGTCCCTTTAGCCATTCCCAACTGACTCGGCCCCTGGGGAACCTGAGTGAAGGTCTAAATGGTAGCTGATGGCTTTGGAAAAGATCTTTCCAGAAGAAAGTAGGGCAACCTTAAAGTCCAGAGTTTTCCCTTCCACGGTTCAGATAGAGGCGGGTCCGATCCACCTCCTTCCCTTACTGACTGGTTGAGGCTGGGAATGGTACTTATCTTCTCTGAACTCGGGTTCCTCAGCAATAAAATGGGGGTGATCCTGATTTGCAGTGAAATGGGGTATGTGTGTGTGCAAAGTGCCAGACATGGAGAAGTGCTTAATGTCAGTTGCTCAGTTCTCTGAGCGCTTTCCCAGTTGTGGGGGTGGAGAGAACGGGAGGTGAGGAGCTTGGGTGCTTTGCCTTTCTTCCTGGAAGGCCTGCCGCCTGGGGGAGACTCTGCCTCCTTTGGCGTCTCTGTGGCCTTATTGACAAAATTTGATGCCTTTGCCAGATGTGGGTGTGTGGCCCTGACACCCCTTTCTCATTTCTGCCACCCCCCCAGTGAGCTGCCCTCCCTGCCGGCTGCTCTCCTCGGCCTGCCCCGGAGCACCGGGGACCTGGACCTTGTGGCAAGAGCACAGAGGACCTGGAGGGAGCTGAAGTTCCCATCGCAGCCAGAACCTGGTATCTAGGGCACTGTCGCCTCCCACGCCTGCTGTCAGTACCACACCGCACGGAGATGGGGATCAATCTCAGAAAAACATTTCCCAATCCTCCCTTGTTGGCCCTGCCCCACCCTCATCAGTTCTGTCTGTCCTGGAGTCCCACTTAAATCTAACCTGAATCTTTCTGCCTCAGTCGCAGCCCATCCTGCTGAGCTGCAGTTAGCAGCTCTTAAGAGGTTCCAGTCAAGTTTGTGGACACACACAATAGATGTGTGTCACCCACGGCCTTCTTCCCTTTCATCCTTGTTGGGCAAGGAGGCTGTTGTTGGCATGGTAACCTTCCCTGTAGAAGTTGCAGCCCTCAAGGATGTTTTTCAACTCCAGCAGGGACACAGCTCCTTCCCCCCACTGTAGATCACAGGGTGACATGTAGCTGTGTCATCTGGCCTCCCCCAGAATGGGGACGTTGTACTGGTGGCACAAAAGGACTGGTTCACGGAGAGCAGCAAAGGGCTTAAGGGAGACGCTGATCAGATCTCTGAGGGTCAGGCCCCTACTGCCCTGTGTGCCCATCCCTCGGCTGCCAGAGAAACCAGTTCTGAGGCCCAGAATATTTAAGGAGCCTCTCAGGATCTCGTGTTGAATGATAAACACACTTCTTCACTAAAACCAGGCACCCAACAAATGGCATGATGCCTGGTCCTTAATTCTGTAGAATAACTTGAAGCCTCCAGAATCTGGTGATTTTTCTTCTCAGTCCCTCTGTGGAATAAATATTTATTCACCATCTCCCGTGTTCCAGTTTCCCATTCGTTATTTCAACTAATTCTTCCCAGACTCCAGCGAAGGATTGTAAGGGGGGTATTAGAACACTCACTTTACAAATACAGAAACTAAAATTAGGGCAAAGGTCTTAAGCAACTTGACCAACAGTTGCCTGGCTATGGCCGGGGCATCGGGACTGGACCAAAGGCCTTCAGAGCTCCAATCCCACACGCTTTCCACGACGAGGTCCTGTATTCCTTTGTATCTGTTATTGTGCTGCTGAGAAAGAAATCCTTTCCACCAGGTCCCAAGGCATTGCCTTTCTAGGAGGTCCTCAGAAGGAAATGGGCATCACCTTGAGGCATCCGTCTCCGTGGCCGTGGCCTCCTGGGTGGCCCTGCATGACAGCGCAGCAGCAGTGTCCTCGAACTTGAGACTCCCCTTGCCAGCTGCCTTGTGCCATCATGGAGTTTCCTCTGCAGAGGGCAAGCTGAGGGAAAGTGGTTCCCAGCTGCCAGCTTCATGGAGCAAAATGGCATTACAGCCAGTCGGGCTTCCCTCCGTCCCTCCAGAGCGAGCGCCTTCCACTCCCCCGCAAAAGGGAGAGGGAGAGAGCCTCAGAGGGAAAAAAGGAAACTTCCATTTCGTTCCCTGGCTGGGAGCCACTTGGCTTCAAGCTGCCACTCATCTTGTACGTGGGAGAAATTAATACTGATCCTCTTGATATTACAGAAGTCTCTATCTAAAATGAACCCTGGGGTAAAAGCTTTGCCCAGTAGAGACTCAGGTAGGAAAGCGCTGGGTTTGAGTGTGTGGAAGAGAAGGAGAGGCAGGTCTCAGGAGGGAGAGAGACCCCTGGGTCCCTTCCTCCTCTCCCTGTGTGCTCTTCTTGCTGGGTGTCATTCTTTTTTCTGCAGGATTTCCATCCAAAAAGGTGAGAAAAGTTGGTGTCCTGGCAACTGGAACAGGGTGAGGAATAAAGCAGTAGGAGGAGGGAAAGATCAGGTTGTGACCTCAAGCCAGACAGGGGAGGTATTGATAGTATTATTAATATTTATAGTGTGTCAGCTGCGCTTCATTTATTTCATTCCATCACCGCCCTCAGGTGGATCCTGCTGTTATCCCTGCTGTAGAGTAAGGGAGGCCAAGGTCTATGGGCCCCCACATCATAATAGCTCCCAATTAATGGGAGTGGCTGGGCACTTACAGACACTATCTCATTTAATCCTCACAACAAATAGTGAGATAGAATCATTATGCCGACTTTCTTTTATGTTGTTGTTGTTGATATATTTGTTATTGAAACATAGTTGATATACAATATTATATTGTTTTCAAGTATACAACATGGTGATTCAACAGTTATCCACATTATTAAATCCTCACCCCAACTAATATAGTTACTATTTGTCAGCATAGAAAAATGTTACACAACTAATGACTATATTCTCTAGGCTTTACTTTCATTCCCGTGACTAATATATATTGTGAGTGAGATTTTGTGCCTCTTTATCCCCTTTACCTATTTCACCCACCCACCCCAACCCGTCCCCAGTAGTAACCACCATTATGCCTACGTTCTACCAGTGAAAACTGAGGCTCCGAGAACCAGGGGACTTGTCTGTGCTCACTAAGTAAGTAAGTGGCAGAGTGAGGGGTTAGAATTCCATGTGAGATTCCAGACCACGTGGCCTTGACCACTTTGCTGCCACCAAGGCTTCACCTCTCCTTCCAGAGCTCCTGCTAACATAGGCGCAGACCACCCAAAAATCTGCCCGTGTGCTCACCACACAGGTGAAAACCTGGCCAGGAGTGTTCACTGGGTTTAGTTCAGAACTTGCCACCAGAGTGTTCTTAGGACAGAGACAGATGGGTCTGGGTGACACGGGCCCTGTGTCATGGAACTCTGACGCTCTCCACTTGAGACCGCCCTGGTTGCCAGGTGCTGGGAGGTGGGCAGAATGGGGAGTGGCTGCTAGTAGGTATGGGGTTTCTTTTGGGGGTGATCATAATGCTCTGGAATTAGTGGCGATGGTTGTACAACTTGAGAGGGCCTCAGGCCTTGAGATTTCCCTAAGAACTGCAGGAATGTTTAAGCTGAGCAGCCCTCAAGAGGTCCCCTGAAGCCCCAGGGAGGTGCTTGTGGGGAAAGGGATGGAGAGCCCGGGCGTTTCAGTCAGGGCCACCAGACAGCGGCAGCCAGCCAGCAGCTTCCAGTGGCCTTTCCCAGAGGCGCTGCGCTCTTACAGGCACAGCCTCCGCCGTGGGGCTCTGGGCGTGGGGTGCACCGGGAACCCTGAGTCAGAGGCAGGTTCCACTTCACTTTCCCTGGAATAGTGAGTCAAGGATGCAGCCGTCAGTCTATCTGGAGTGAAGGGTTCCTGGCAGGTGAAAAGGAAGCGTTCTCACTTCCTCCCCTACCATCTCTTTTATATTCAAAACATTTTATTTATTTTTTTATTCCACTTTATGTGATGCATGTTTGTTGCAGAAAATACATGTGATGGAAATAAGATTTATTAGTGTGAGCATTCCTCCCTTTCTTTTCTCCTCTTACCCATCCACCAAAATATTTCCAACTCAGCCCCCAATCCCTCTTTCCAGTTTGGGGAATTTGCTCTTGGCCAGCCCAGTTCCTGGATCTTTTTCCTGTAGAATCAGAATTGGGGTGGGGAGAGGGCACTGGTTAGAGAGAGAGAATGAGATGTAGAACCTGACAGGCTGGGAGAAGGAAGGACGTGGGCAGAGAGGCTAAACAGAGCTATGCAATAAAGAACAAGGAAGCAGGGTGGGGAGAGGAAAGACAGGAGGAATTTTATGAAGTATTGCTGTGGGGCTAAGTGGATTCCCTGTAATTCCCTAAGTAGAGATTGGAATCACTTTCTATTTTCTGGCTCCAGGATCATAATTTACTATTTGCATTTCCATGTAGAGCCTTGACCGCGTAGAGACTCAGAATTCATTAGGGTTCCGTACAGGAAAGTACAAAATAACATTATTTGACAAATCAAAGGAACAGTGAAGTATTTATCTTGCCTTTTTTTTTTAAAGCTTTGATTTAGTCTAAATTCTTTATTGACAAATTCTGGCTCATAAATGCAAACGGAATGAAAGAATTACAAAATCACCATTTTGTAACCTCTAATGAGATAGTGGATTTAGGTAAGCATCATCAATTATCAGGGATTCCTAAAACTTTTGAGTGAAAGAGTGAGGACTTCATAATGCCAATAATATTTGAACCTATTGATTAATTCTAACATCCTAGCAAGATCACCCAAGAGAACAGAAACCTGTGCATAATGTTCACAGCAGCAGCATTATTCATTGTAGCCAAAAGTGGAAGCAATCCAAGTGTCCATGACTGATGAATGGCTAAACAAATGTGGTATATCCATACAATGGAATATTATTCAGCCAAGAAAAGAATGCAGTACTGATGCACGTTACAACACGGATGAACCTTAAAAATATTGCACTGAGTGAATGGAGCCAGGCACAAAAGGCTACATATTTTATGATTCCGTTTATATGAAATGTCCAGAATAAGCAAATCTGTAGAGACAGAAAGTAGATTTGTGGTTGCACGGTGCTGGGGGGTGGCTGGGTTGGGGAGTGACTGCTAACAGGTGTGGCATTTCTTTGGGGGATGATCATAATGTTCTGGAACTAGTGGCAATGGTTGTACAACATTGTGAATATATTAAAAAACATTGAGTTGTACACTTTAAAATGGAAAATTTTATGTTATGTGAATTATATTTGTTAAGAAATCATATCTAGGACATAGACAACCAAAAATGATGTGCCTCTCGATACGCTGAATAGTAAGTACATAGCATCACTCAATGAGTGAGCCTGGAGCTGATCAATCTCAGGTGCAACAACCAGTTTATAGAAAATTCGTGAGATAGAAAGACATATTAAACATCACATGGGAGGAAAGAACAATGCAGTCTGCCAAATTCCAAAAGTGGGGAATTCTTCAGAACAAATAACTTGGCTTCTTCATAAACAAATAGCAAAAGGAACTATTATGGATGAGAAGAAACTTAAAAGACCTATCAGCCAAATGCAAAATGTGGTCTTTTTTGGGGTCCTGATTCAATCAAAGAAACTTTCAAAATACTTATAATGATATATGCTTAAGTATTTAGAGATGAAATTATATAATGTCTGGAATTTGCTTCAAAACAATCCATTGTGTGGTGGCAGAGAGGAAAGGGGGTACAGACCAAACCAGACCACCTGCGAATTGACAGTTGCTGAACTGCTGTGATAGAGGCAGAGGGGTTCAGACACTCTTCCCTCCTACTTTTGTGTTTGAAAATGGACACAGTAAAAATTAGGACACTTGATTTATCCATGAAACTAGAGCGTATTTAGAAGCTATATCTTATTTGAAGGGAAATGGGGCTAAGATCAAGTAATTGAATTTGAAATGACTCGTACTTAATTGAAAGCTGAAATTAAAGAGCATGTATAAAATCTGAAGTGACCAGCCCTTATGATGATTATCATTGTTATCATTACTGTTTTTACTGCCACAGCTAAATTAGACGTGGAGTGGGGGGCACCAGGACCCTCCCAGGATGCAGGAAGCAGGGCAGCCTTTCAGACACCCAGAAACCCGGTCACACTAAGGTGTCAGCCTTCTCTCTCTTGCCGCTTGAGTCCCTATTGCCACGAGGAAAAGCACAGCCTTCCCAGTCTGGCCCCGACCTGCCTTTGCCGCCTCCCCTCCTCTCCTGGCTTCCCAGCCACACGCCACTGAGTCCCTGGCTCCAGAGCCCACGGACTGCCTTGCCTTTGCTCCTGGTGCCCCCTCTGCCTGCAAGGCCTTCTCCTGTGAGCTCCCACCCTAACCTTCCTCACCCCGTTCTTGTTGTCTCCTCCTTGACACAATGAGTCACTCCCTGCTCCGCACGTACTTCTAATACATCACACTGTAAGGTAATTATTTATTCTAAATCTCCCACCCAATTCTGTGCCGCCCCAGGCTCTACTTTGTTTATCTCTACATGCTCAGGGCCTGACGTAAAGTTGGTGTTGGACGGATGTTTTTTTGGACAACAGGCTGAGGAGGTGACTGAAGAAGCAGCCTAGACTTCGGGTGGTCCTGGGCTGAGTGGCCCCAAGAAAGGCGTCCGTACTTGGGGTTCTCCTTCCAAGGCATGTCCACTGAGTGAGGGTGCCACAAAGCAAACAGTGTGACCCACGAATAACCAACAAGACCTCCTGGTTAACACCACCCCAGTAATAAGAAGAAAGAAATTTAAAAGAAAGGCTTTGAGCCCACTAGTATGCATGAATTTTATATCGGAAATGGGCTAGAGAGATAATTCAGTGATGGGGGCAAATCACAAAGAGCTGTCTAAGAAATGGTTGATGGAGCTTGGAGAGCCATAAAACAATGACCTTTTCTGATTTTTGAAAAACCCACAGCCTCAAAATTTAGAAGCTGGAAGCAACTCACTGGTGCTTCTATCCTTCCAGCCCCAAGACAATCCACCTACAGGGAATATTAAACAGCCAACTTGTGTCCATTCAACAAAGAGCCCAGAGCCATGAGGTTTAGAAAATCTTGCCCTTCTTTGTGTCTGCTCTCTTCTTTAACGTCACAGTCGAAGAGACAGATCCCTGCAGAGGACCTTCCTAAAGACCCCTGAGATTCTAGAAGATAATTATTTGCTTATCTAGTCGTATTATTTCTTCTTCTCCCAGACTCCCTCCACATCTTCTGGACCAGCTCACCCATAGGAGACGCTCTGTTGATTCTCAGCAGTCTGGTTATTGCATCTGAGAAGGTTCTAGGAGGAGAAGCTGGTTCTGAGGAGAAATGAGCTTCCAAGGAGACTGAGATCATTTTCTCTGAGGAGGGCACCCACGGAAACTTCGTGGACATGGCAACTTTGGGGTTTGTTTGGGAGCCACGTAGGTACTCTGGCCCAGGTGGGCAGCCTGATTCACCTGGGTCACAGGGACAGGAGAAGACAGTTCGAGGTATGAATATATCCACCCATTTGCCTCCCCAGATTCCTTAAGTCCGTCCCTCAAAATAAGTGGTGAGTGAGAGGCTTAGGAAGGCCTCCCCTCCGATTATCCCAGGGCCTGCTCTTCGGCCTTCGGTTTACAAATAAGCACCCACAATCTTAGAGGGCTGTGTCCTCCAAACAGAAGGGTGGTCAGAGCACAGGCCTGCAGAGCTAGCAGGAGAGAGGGCCCAAGAGGGCCACCCCCAGGGATGGGGGACAGGGCTGTAGGATGGATGAACACTAGAAAGCCCACCTGGAGAATGGGCACTCAAAGACAGGGAAGGAAAAGACCCTTTAAATCTAGCTTTATGGAGGTATGAAAGACTTAAAAATAGCTTTGTTGAGGTATAATTTACTTACCATAAAATTCATCCATTTTGAGTGTACAATTCAATGTACAGGGTTGTTCAAATATCACAATCCAGTTTTAGAACATTTCCATCATCCCCGAAATAAACTGATTTGCAATCAATACCTACTCTTACCTCCAGCCCCTGGAAAGTACTAATTTGTTCTTTGTCTTTATAGACTGCCTTTCTGGACATTCCAATATAAATGCAATCCTACAATATGCACCTAACTTTTTATCATATTTTGAGGTTCCTCCGTGTTATAGCCCACATCTACATTTTGTTCCTTATTCTTGCAGAACAGCATCTCATTGTCTGGATATGCTGCATCTTATTTATCCATTCACCAGTTGAATAGACATTTGGATTCTTTCTGCATTTTGGCGATTATGAACAATGCTGCTATGAACATTCCTATACATATCTTTGTGTGAAGATATGTTTTCATTTCTCTTGAGTAGCTTACCTAAGAATGGAATTCCTGGGTCATAGGGTAAATGTATGTTTAACTTTATAAGAAACAGCAAAACAATGTTCCAAAGTGGCACTTTTTGATATGCCTACCAGCAATATATGAGGGTTCCAATTCTTCCACATCCCCACCAGCATTTGGAAAGGATTACTGTTAAGGATAATTTTCTAAATAAGTGAAGCTGCCTCTCCCCACCCCAATCCCCACACATAGCTAGGCAGGCAGCTAGTGCCAGTTTATCAGAGTTGGGGACACAGACCAACACCTCCCCTCTGGTCTCAGCTGCCCTTTGCCCCGTCAGGCTGCTGCCCAGTCCCAGCCTCCCTGGGCCCAAAGAGGAGAGAGAAAAGTTGTAGTGACAATACTACTGCGGAGCTAAGAGGGGGGAATATGGTAGGACAGGGTCTGTAACAACTAGAGAACAAGTGGGGCCATATTCTAAAAAACCCCTCTGGGAAAAAGTCCACAGGAGATAGTAATAAAAGTCAAATGTACAGGTTAACCTCTTAGGACTGGTCTCGGGGCAACTCCCCACACCATCTGAGTTTACTTCCTTCCTCCTTTTGAGGTAGGAGTACCTCATCAATGCATGGCCATCCCACCCCATCAGGTACCTGTCTTCCTTAGAGAAATATCACCAAGGACTTCCATGCATTTGCCAAGCTGAATAAATAATGACAGCATACCCTTCCTAGCACCAGATATCACATTACCAGGAAGGTATAAACAAATGGAAGGGAGTTTGAAGTAGAGCGCTAAAAATGACGATGAGGCCGGCTCTGTTTACATGAGGAAAGACTGAATGAAGCAAATCTTTTAGGAGTCTGGGCCTGACTCTGTGAGTGTCAAGGGGAGATGGGTGATTATTGCTTTGAGTAAGAGTGAGGTGAGTAAATGGGGATGTGGGAAGAAGGCACCCCAGTGAAGGGCTTTGGAGTAAATGGGAACACCCCCACCAAAGACTGGTCTTCAGATATTCACAGTAGCTTTATTTACAATAACCCCGAAGGGAGGCAACCCAGACGTCCCCCACAGGTAGAAGGGTGAACCGACTGTGATATTGCCACACAGTGGAATACTATGCAGCAGGAAAAGGGAGTGAACTGTTCATACAACGACACATGAATCTCAAAATAATGATGTTGAGTGAAAGAACCACCCAGACCAAATGAGTACATCCTGAATTTAATTTACGTGAAAATCCAGAAAAATGCAAACTGACCTACAGAGTGACAAAAAGAAGATCCATGGTTGCCTGGGAACAGAGATGAAAGAAGAAAGATTTCTAAGGGGCACAAGAGAAGTTTTGGAGGTGAAGGATACGTTCATCTTAATTGTGGTTATGGTTTCACTTGTGTACATATATGTCAAGACTTATCAAACTGTACACTTTGTATGTACATCAATCCAACTTACCCTAAGAGAACTTCTCAAGTAAACTTTGCCTCAGAAGTCTTTCCTAGATTCTAGCAATGGGAAAAGGGATATGGGAAGACAAGTCACTGAAGTGGAGGGCTAGAATTGCTATTTGGGTGCAAAAATCTTATTGGCATCTAGAGGCTTATGGGTAGAATGTTGAAAACTTTTTTGCTTGGCACCTGGTTCTTTTAGACTTGGCCTCATTTCCGTTAGGACTACTGGGACCTCACGCTGCCCAATCTTCCCCTCTCAGTGCCCAGAGAAAGCAGCAAGGATAGGGAGAAAGGTAGACATTGCAGGGAATACCTCTGACCCTATGGACCCATTTCTGACTCCATTGCTCCCTAGGGTTGAGGGGCTCTGAGGGGAGGGGGATGGAAAGAAGCACACCTCAAACGCAGCCTGGCAACAGGCTGAGCTCTGCCTTTCTGAGTCCTTAGATTCTTTCAAAGTAGATGAGGCTGGACATTCCTGAAATTCAAGAGAGAGGGGTACTCTCGGGTACTAGGAGGAAGGGTCAAAGGTCCTTAGGACCTGGTTTTTTCTTCACTTCAGAATCTAAACCTATCCTTGGTTGGCTGAGTTCTGTGCCCCTCTCCTCTTCCACCCACTCCTTTCTGTTCTTCTGCGCATCCCTGCAGCCCTAGGCAGTGTCCCCAGGTATCAGTCAGTTGTTCAACACTACCTGGGTCCTTTCCCAAGCCTGAGCGTTTACAGTGATTGTGCTTTCGTCACTACTGCCCTGTGCTCTTGGTTTTAGATTTCCCTCACAGGAGCAGGAGTTAAAATGAACACTTTCCTTTCTCTTCCTACCACAGGGTTCTGAAATGGGGTGATTTTTAAATCTTGCCCTATTTCAACCATGCAAAGAATCTTGAGTTTCTACTGTCAGAACCTAAGAAACCCTAATGACAGGACTAATAAAACTTAGCTAGTAGGCTTGGCAGAATTTCTCAACAAGCCATCTGCATCAGACCCACCTGGCATGCTTGTTATCAAGGCCCGTTCCAGGATCCTGTCCCAGACCTCAAGAACCAGATGCTCTGGGAAAGGGCCTGGGCGTCTGATTCTGAGGCACTGTAATAACACAGAAGACTTTCTGCTTTAAAGGAACAGTCTCTTTGCTCCTTGTTTCATATTTTATTCTTGCCATGTTTTGTTTCTTGGGAGTCTGTGGTGAGAAAAGAATGTGTAACAGGCATAGACTTGTGTTTCTGGGCCTAGAATAAGGTGGGGAGGGGCAGGTGGGGCTGGGAAAAGTATGCCAATGCAAATATTGTCCCATCAGGACCTGGTAGTTTTGCCAGGAGGCTCGCTGGGATGTGTGCTTTGTAGAGAAGGTGGCTTGGTTTCCTGCTCCAGACTGAGGAGTCTGGTGTTATGGGAAAGGGCAAAGCTCAGCAGTGCTGGCGGTTGAGGGCTGGAACGGACAAGAAGGACTTAGGCCAATGCCACGGGCTTGCTGGAGTTCCCCTGGTTTCAGGAGAGGCGGAGGTGGGTAACCTGGGAGCCTTCAGAGACAGGAAAGGAGTGGACGCAGGTTAGACCTTGACTTCACTCAGGCCTGATGACCATACTGAGCAGAGGGGATACTTCAGTGTTCTTGATTTTGGGGATCAGAGGTTGGGAGGGGATGCAAGGTTTGACAATCCCAGGGCACCAAATCACTGCACCATCTGACCAATGAACGGTGGCAGCTGACCAGCTCACGGAAGACTCACATCGGGTTAGAGGTAGTGCTTCCATTCAGTGACCCATCTGGCCACCACCACCCTCCCTGGTTTAGACACAAAGTAAGTCTCAAGTTGGTTTCTATTTACCCTTTCCAAGTCCATTTTTCCACCTTTCCTAAGCCCCTAGGTGGGTTGGGTATCCTCTGCACTCCTGTAGAGCCCTATGCTTGCCCACATTATATAATGTAACACCGTGTTATAATTTTGGGCTTACATGTCCATCCCCCACCTGACGATCCGCATTGTTGTTGCAGCCAGCTCACCGCCTCTCACAGTGTAGACAGATGCTCATGAGCCCACAAGGACTGCTCCAGCAGTGAGAGCGACTCTCAGGGCGCTGGGCCAGAGGAATCTAGCACCGCAGGCCTCCTACACAGTGGGGACAGACTTGGTCTGGATGGAAACCTTAGACGCCAGGCCAGCCTCCTGCCCACGGTGCCCTGCATCCCAGGAAGCTGCCAAGGACCACGGTGCCAGCTGGCAAGACGTAAGATTTCTTCTTGGAAGGATTCTTGGCTTGAGAGCTGGCCCTCACCTCTTCTAGCCTTCTTTGGTGCCCTCAGGTTTCTGGGACATGGAGAATGGGAGGGAGAGGCTGGGTCAGCCCAGCTTTGCTACGGTTTCCCAAAGCCTTTGTGCCCCCTCCTTTCTCCCTGAAGGAGACAGATTTTCCTAACCCTGGGTAGAGATGGGAGGCAGGGCTGGACATTTGGGGGCCAGGCCCACTGCACTGCCTCTGGCCTTCTTTAGTTTTAACTAACCCAAGACAAGGCAACAGCCCATCAGATTGGAGCAGGCCCACTATCAAGAGGAGACCCACACCGAGTTCTCGAAGAATTCACTCCACTGACACACAGTGGTCATGACTGAGTGGAATATCCTGTCTTTGTAAAAACCCCTCAAATTGCTTGGTAGAGATGGCTACTACAGAGCCCTCCCCTTAGCCCAGGAAATACACACCCAACCGCAGCTATTTATTTTCCTTTTAATTTTTCTGGAGGATATACACCACATATCCCATTGGCAATAAAGCGCATTCACTGTGTTTATAAGCCAAACAGTCACTTTGTTTAAGCAAACACAAATACAAAGTAAAATAAAACCACAAAATAATGAACTGCATGTTCATAACATACAAAAATCGCCGCCTACTCAGTAGGTAACTACAACATTCCAACTCCTGAATATATTTATAAATTTACATTTTCAGTTAAAAAAATAGACTTTTGAGAGTTCAGATTTTTAGATTTTGTGTTCTGACATCCCAGAGAACCAAGACGCAGCTTAGCCCTCTCCCTTGGTT